>PVIA01003474.1:0-77470 GCA_004024845.1 Tonatia bakeri | reverse complement strand
ACATAGAATTCCATTAAAATACCAAAATTCTAATATCAAAAATATGGAAATGTACATAACGACAAAAGAGCTAAGTTAACTTCACTTTGGATACAATTCTTAATTGTGTTTGAATTTTTAAACTTTCCCAAGAAAATATAATCTAAGAGGTACAAGACTGTACAAAACACAGCAGTGTAGTATAAACCAAAAAAGGAGGTATGAGTTGTGCTCTATGTAAGTAGAAATTGGATTTCCAGCTTCCCACTCCTACTACTTTCCTGTGCAGCCAGGTAACAGACTCCACTCTGACTCCAGCACAAGTCTAAGACTTAGCCTCTGAAGAAACTGAATCTCATACAGCAGAGTTTAGATTAAGGCAGTGGCACTCAAAACAGAAAGATTAAGTGAAAGTGAACATGACAGAGGGGAGAGGGGAGGAAATTTCAGGGGAAAAGGAGAAGGGTTTACAGGAACAAGTATAAAGGACACATGGACAAAAACTAGAGGGGGTGAAATGGGAGGGAGATGGGAGGGCTGTGGGGGTTGGCTGGGATAGGAGTAAAAGACAGAAAATTGCATTTGAACAACAATTAAATAAAAGAAAAAAAAGTCAACATACTCAAAGGTACACTCACATATGAAACATGTGCAACAGGCTTATACACTCTAGGCAGGAGATTAGAAACTCTACAGAAACCAAAGGTCCAAAGAAAAGACCAACAGGTAAATGACATTACCAGCTACCTAAAACAAAAGCAGCTTCAGCATTACCAAGTCATTCTTCAGTGAAGCTAAACAAGCCCCACTTACATAGTTTCCAAATTGTGTTTTAGTGTCTGACTCTTAGATATGAAAGGAAAGACAAGAATCCCAAGACATGAGAGCAGAGATCACAACACTTTATCAGTAGAGGACCAGAAAGTATTTTAGGTTTTGTGGGTCATACACAGTCTCTGTAGCACAGTCTTCTGTTGTTTATATTTTTTAAAACCCTTTAAAAATTTTAAAGCCATTCTCACATCAAGAGTTGTACAAAAATAGGGTGCAGCCCAGACACAGCAAGCCGTAGTTTACCAACCCCTGCATTCCAGCACGTCTTATGTCAAAAACAAAGAGAAAGGGCACAGGGCACAGGCTTTAAAGTAACTTAGAGATGGGGAAGGCAACAGAATGTATCTCAAATAGATACATACTTTTAAAAAATTTGTATTTATTTATTTTAAGAGAGAGAGGAAGGGAGGGAGAAAGAGAGGGAGAGAAACATCAACGTATTGTTGCCTCTTGCGCACCCCCTTACTAAGGACTTGGCCCATAACCCAGGCATGTGCCCTGACTGGGAATCGAACCAACGATCCCTTGGTTCTCAGGTTGGGGCTCAATCCACTGAGCCACACCAGCCAGGGCTACACACATGTTTTTTATACACAGATTATCTATATATGAGATATATCTATGTTTCATAAAGCTATACAAAGATAAATTCATCTTTGAAACATGAGCAAGATGCTATGGAAAAGGAATAGTTAAATATAAAAAATAAGTTCAGAAAAATTAAAAATAGGACAGAAAAAAAATTTTAAACTATTTTTGAAAGATAAAATTGAGAAAAAGTTCCTTCAAGCAGGAAGGGTATTAAAATGAGATCAGTCCAGGAGGTAAACCATCTGACTCACAAAGATAAAGAAAAATAAGGTGGAGGAGATTACAGAAGAAATGATCAGACATGATAAGGAATAATTTCCTAACTCAAAGTTTCTAAATAAAACAGCCTACCAAAACCCTAGCACAAAAAATGAAAAAAAAAATTTCCTACAAGACACGTGACCATAAACTTTCAGAAACCAGTTAAAAGTAAAAACCTCCTGAGAATAAAAACACTGCAAAACAAGTCAGATGAAAAAGATTAAATACCATGACATTGTGTTTTTTAAGAGCCACTTTTGAGGTAGAGGACAATGGAGCAATGTCTTCAAAATTATGAAGAAAATATTGACAACTTAGAGAGTACAGCATTTAGGCATTTTCAAAACTTGAAAGTCTAAACCTAGTCAGGATAGTTACCTCACATGCACACTTTGGCAGAAAGCTCCACCAAAACACTGAACAAACCAAAATAGAGAAAAACACTGAATCCCGGATACTGGAGACGGAACTTGGGAGAAACGTAAAGGAAACTCCTACAACGACAACAACGTAAGTCCCAGGATAACCGTACAGCAGGCCTGAAGAGCAACCGGCCCAGGTGAAAGTCAGAGAATGAGGTCCCCAAGAATATCTCCATTCAGATTAAAAAATGAAACTAATACTATTTATAAGTGACTTTGTGCAAGACTATACTGAAAAGATAGTGGAATTAGTAATGGCACACAAAAAAGTAAATTAATGAAAAAATTGCAAAAGAAGCTATAATACCTTATAATGCCTATATATACTTATACGGGTATAATCACCAAATACTAATTTCAGCAGAAATTGTAAAGTTTAAGAACATAAAGGATGGGAAGCACAGAGGATAGCATAGTTTAATGAAAAAAAAAAAATCCTCATCTATCATGACTGATGAAACAGTAGTATAAGCATTATATTTTAAAATATGAAGATTTTTAAAAGCCAGAATTAACAGCTAAAATAGGACTGGAAGAAGTGGTTTTTAATATAACACTTTTAGTACTTTTTGTCTATATAAACTATATATATTTTACTTGATAAAAAGTTAACATTTTAGAAACATCAATCTATATTTTAATAAAGTTTAGATCTACACTGTATTCCTCATTCTGTAAAAAGAACATTATATCCTAGAGTCTAACAGAACCTAAAGTACATACAAATTCACAATGTATAAAGTACATTAGTATGCTCTTACTAACCTTTTTGATCTCATGCACTGAGATTATACCCACATTCTATGAATCAAAATAAGAGCGAAATGTTAATGATGACCTCTTCTAACACTCAGAGTCTCCCTCTAAAAAGAAAAAATCTGAGTATTTTCCAGCAATAACCCTAGTGCCTAACAGTTCATTCCTGGCCAAGAAATGAAGCAAAGGTTTGCTGAACCAACTGAAGTCTATTTTGGGGATTCTATTTTGTGGAATCATCATCATGTTTCAACTCAAACCTCAACTGCTTGTTACACCAAACATTTAGAGGAAGACGTATTTTATTACATTTATACGTAAGCCCAAATAGTACATGGTAGTAGAACAAAAACCTCCTAAAAAGAAAACAGACTTTCATTAGCATTAGATATATATATCAAAATATAATCTCTTTTTAAGAGACAGGTGAAATAACTACACTGTGGTATCACCCCATTTAGAGTTACTCACTGACAACTGTGGTTAAATATATTTTGAGATCACTTATAGACACTTCCTGTACTAGTTAAGATAGTAACATTTTTTGTTGAGCTATTTATAAAATGTATCTAATATCTATGTAACAGATTGTTTTGAAATGAGGAAATAAAATCTTTTTATGCTCTAATACAATAAATATGCTTAACAACAGTAAGTTATTCACGCACACACACACAAAAAAACTATACATAAAATATTGGGCTGGCCAAAATGTTAGTTTGATTTTAAAGTAAAAATAAAAGATACTTTTCATTTTCATCAATAACTTTATTGAACAGCATATCCACCGTTTTGTTCCACTACCTTCTGCCATCTTTCAGGCAACCACATAACTCCACCTTCCCAAAACTTAATTTTCTTTTTGAGCGAAGAACTGTTCCAGGTGCCTTTTGCAGTATTTCAGGGAATTAAAAATTTTTCCATTAAGAGAATTTTGTAAAGGCTGAAATAAATGAAAATCCAAAGGTGCACTGTATGGTGAATATGGCCAGAACTTCCCAGCCACACTGTAAGTTTTTGCCTGGTCATCAAAGAAACATGATATTATATTATCCTGATGGAGGATTGTGTTTTCTGTTGACTAATTCTGGGTGCTTTCTGTCGAGTGCTGCTTTCAGTTGGCCTAACTGGGAGCAGTACTTGTTGAAAGTAATTGATTTTCCAAAAGGAGCTCTTAACAGAACACTGCCAATCAGACCATATATACAACATCACCTCCTTTGGATGAAAACCAGCCTTTGGTGTGGTTGGTATAGGTTCATTTCACTTGCTCCATGACCTCTTCCATTCCACACTGAAGTACCACTTCTCACCACCCGTCATGTGTTTTAAAAATGGAAGTTTTCATTATGTTCAAGTAGAGAATTATGTGCAGAAATACAGTCAAAGTTTTTTTTTTTTTAAATTGCACTTTACTGATTATGCTATTGCAGTTGTCCCAATTTTTCTCTATTTGTCTTCCTCCATCTTGGGGGTACTTTGTATCCCCCCACAAGTCCCTCAGGCAACCCCCACACCACTGTTCATGTCTGTGGGTCATGCATGTAAGTTCTTTGGCGACCCTATTTCCTATATTTTACTTTACATCCCCACGGGTATTCTCTAACTACCTATCTATACTTCTGAATCCCCTCACCTCTTCACCCATGCTCCCATATCCCCTTCCCATCTGGCAACCACCAAAACGTTCTCCAAATCCATGATTCTGTCTCTGTTCTTGTTTGCTTAGTTTGTTTTTTAGATTCAATTATTGACTGATATGTATTTTTCGCCATTTTATTATTCGTAGTTTTGATCTTTTCCTTAAACAAGTCCCTTGTCATATAATAATGACTTGGTGCCCTGCCTGATGTGGCTCAGTGGACTGAGCACTGGCTAGCAAACTGAAAGGTCGCAGGTTCAATTCCCTGTCAGGGCACATGCCTGGGGTGCAGCCCAGGTCTCCAGTTGTAGGTTGGGTGCAAGAGGCAACCAACTGACGTGTCTCTCCCTCTCTTTCTCCCTCCCTCTCTCTCTGAAAAGAAATAAAAAAATATTTAAAAAAATAATGATGACTTGGAGATGATGAACTCCTTTAGGGTTTTTCTTGTCTGGGAAGCACTTTATCTGCCCTTCCATTGTAAATGAGTTTTGCTGGGTAGAGCAATCTTGGTTTTAGGTCCCTGCTCTTTGTGACTCTGAATGTTTCTTGCCAATCCTTTCTAGCTTACAAAGTTTCTTTTGAGAAATCAGCTGACAGTCTTATGGGAAGTTCCCTGTAGATAACTAACTGCTTTTCTCTTGCTGCTTTTAAGAGTCTTTATCTTTAATGTTTGGCATTCTAATTATAATGTGTCCTAGAGTGGGCTTCTTTGCACCCATCTTGTTTGGGACTGTCTGTGCTTCCTGAACTAGCACCTTTATTGCCTTCACCAAATTAGTGAAGTTTTTTTTCACTAATTTTTCAAATACTTTTCAATTTCTTGCTCTTTCTCTTCTCCTTCTGGCAACTCTGAGGCAAATGTTGGAATATTTGAAGTTGTCCCAGAGGCTACATACACTATCCTCACTTTTTTTATTCCTTTTTTATTCTTGTTGTTCTGAATGTTTTTTGCTTCATGTTCCAAATGATTGATGTGATTCTTGGATTCATCCACTCTACTGTTGTTCCCTATAAATTGTTCATTTCAATCAGTGTATCCTTCATTTCTGACTGGATCTTTTTTGTGCTGTCCAGGTCCTAAGTTCTTTGAGCATCATTATAACCATTTTTCTGAACTCTGCATCTGACAGATTGCTTACCTCCATTTCGTTTAGCTTTTTCTGGAGTTTTCATGTTCTTTTATTTGGGTCATGTTTGTCTCCTCATTTTGGTAGCCCCTCTGTTTGTTTCTATGTATTAGGTAGGGCTGCCATGACTCCATGTATAGAGAGTGTGGCCTAATGTAGTAGGTATCCTGAAGGGATAGCGGCATAGCCTCCCCTATCATCCAAGCTGAGTACTAGAGGTGCACCCTTCGTGTGGGCTGTGTACACCCTCTTGTAGTTGAGCCTTTATTGCTGTTGGCAGGTCAGAGGGATTTACCCAGGCCAGTCAGCTGCAAGAACTGGCTGTGACCACTGTCTATCATCCTCTGACCGCCATGGAGCACCAGCTGTGCAGGGGTAGGGTGGTGGAGCTCCAAAGTGGTCTGTAGCTATCCACTGAATGTGCAGGCTCTGGAGTTTCCCAAATGGTGGAAGCCAAGGTCAGTCCCGACCTGTGTACTGCCTGGGACCACCCTGCCTGAGCTATAAAGCATTCTGAGATGGCAGCTATGTATTCTGGGCTTGGAGATTCCCAGGCCAAGCCAAGCTCTGAATCTAGGCTGGCTGCTGCTAGTCCCAGGCCTGGGTCCATGTAGCAAGAGGTATGAAGGCTGGGGACTTACTGACGTCTACTGTTGCTTTTTTAAGGATTTAGGAATTTGTGAAGCATGACCCAAGACCAGTCATTCATATGGAAAAGTCATGGTTAACAGTTTGGGTAGGCCCTTAAATAGAGTGGGACAGAGTTTAAGATCTCTAGGGTTGGGCAAATAACGTTGGCCAGGTTGATAGTCTCAAATATGGCACTGTCTGCCAGCTCTGTGGTTCTGTGGAGAAGGGCTCAGAAAAGGGGTAATAGCCTCTGTCTGCCTTTGGTCTGGGAGAAAGCTGTACCCCAGCTCCTGCCTTGATTCCAGACACTTCAGTTCCTCTCTGTATGCCACTGGTGCCTTCCAAGCTCCCACCCAGGTGCTGGAGCTTAGAGGGAGTTAGACTGAGTAAGTCCATATATGGGTTTACAGAAGTTTCTCCCACTAACTCAATCCCCACTTGTTTCTGCAGCCAAAAGTTATGCAGACTTATTTTCCTGGCACTGGAATCCCGGGCTGGGGGCCTTGTGTGGGGCTGGAATTCCTTGCTTCCAAGATAGCCCTCCTGATTTGCTATCCACAACATGTGGGTGTGATACTAGCCTGTTCTGCATCTCCTTATCCGTGCCCTTCCAACCAATCTGGATGGATGTGGTTTCTTTGATTCTGTAGTTGTCAGACTTCCATTCAGCTCAGTTTCTGATGGCTTGGAGTGATGGTTGTTCTACAGTTTAGTTATAATTTTGATGTTGTTGTGCAAGATGAAAGATGAGCTGTGTCTACCTATGCTGCCATCTAGACTGTATGTCTTAAGAAGGGTTGTTTTTTTTTTTCCTTAACTTGGGTGGCACACAAACACCAATGCAATTAACATAACCAAAGTGGTAAAAATAATTTTCAACACTTGATTTAGATATTTTGAGAATGTCAGCTATCTCTCACATGGTATAATATTGATTGTTAGCAATTACTGTCTCAATTCGATCACTATCAACTTCCACGGGTCTACTCAACTGTGGAGCATCATCCAGCAAGAAATCTCTAACTGGTAACTTCACACACCACCTCTGACACATTCAATCAGTCACAGCACCTTCTCCATACACTGCACAAATCATTTTTTGCATTTCAGTTGGGTTTTTACCTCTTGAAATAATAAAGCATAATATGTTGAAAAAGTTGCCTATTTTCTTCCATCTTCAATATTAAAATGGCTGTACAAAAACTCACCAATTTTGATATTTTTTTGAGTGCACGTTGATATGAAAGCTGTCATAACACAATTGTTTTAAATGAAGCTAAAGACAACTACGCACCACTAGAGCCATCTTACAGAAAAAAAAGGAACAAACTTTTTGGCCAACCCAATACTAGAGGAGTGGATTTAAAACAAAATTTCTCTAAGAGCTATTTTATTTGAATATGTTTGTTCATAAATTGTCCACACTTTCCAAATAAATTAGACAGATGTATTTTTCCCTTTCATATATAAATACAACCTGATAATGTGAATTAAATTTGATAAAATAAGGCTTCTATATTTACAGATGTGTATAACAAAAAAACACTAGGTAAAACTACGGCATTCATTTATACTTATGCCTTTGTCGAAAAAATGGGCAAGTATCTTCACTATGGGTAAAGTTCCTCACTTTATCCCTCTGTTATTACTTTCACAGATCATTCTGTAGACTTTCATAAAGAATACTATTTAGTAAATATTCAAAATTTCATACGCAAAGTCATTTTCTTTTTATTTAATAATTCCCCCTCCATTAACTTGTCAGTCCTAGATGAATGGACAACCTACTTTAAGTGATAACTTATTCTACTTTATGTTACAAAATCTCAATTCTTAAATAGAATGTTTGTGGTAAGATAAATTTTTTCCTGCTACATGGCCGATCAATTTACTTATTTATTTATTTATTTATTTCCTCACCCAATAACATGCTTTTTGATTTTAAAAGAGAGGGAAAAGGAGGGAGAAAGAGAGAGAGAGAAACATCTATGTGAGAGAGAAACACTGATTGGTTGCCTTTGGTATGTGCCCCAACCAGGGACCAAACCCGCAACTTAGGCATGTGCCCTGACCAGGAATCGAACCTGTGACACCCACCTAACTGAGCCACACTGGCCATGGTCTACCTGGTTGATATTTTTAAAGTTCTAATTTAATATCAACATTTTTTACAACTGGTATTTGGTCATAATTTATAATGCAAATGCAAAAACTACAATAGGAAAGAAAAATCATGGACAGTTAGAAAGATTACTCAGTGGGAAGTATTTTAAGTATATTTATATTTGAGGTAAAAATAAGAGCTTTCAGATGATCAAAAGGCCTAATATTTAGTTCTAAAATGGTAAATTTCTCTCAAATCTAGGGTAATATAAATAAGAAATACTAATATGTAATATGTATCAAGACACTAATATGTTTTAACTTAGTTTGTATTTACATTGCTTTAAAGACCCTATTCTTGTATTGAGAAAATGACTTCTATAACATAACATTTTGAAATACAAGATATTTTATCAATGAATTTTTAAAAAGGAAAGAAATAGAACAGGATCATGTTCTGAGAACTATTTTGATGCCCAAAGACAAATCTAATAGTCTCCTAAAAACTAAACACAGAAGTTTTCAAAATTTCACAAAATTTATCATTATCCATTAAACAGATCACCTTTCAACTCAACTAAGTGATTTTCATGTAAACTGAAAGTTTTTCTACACTATTAAAGGTTATATTCTAGTTTTTGCTACCACTAAGAATTTAAAAAAAATAACAAAAAACCCTGTTCTGATGGTTAAACCTTCCATATCTATTTTCCCATAAGAAAAGGTAACTAAAATACCCAAAATACATTATGCTATGCAGTCTCTCTGCCAACAAACCTAGAAACTATACCAAGAATCTGCTACAGGGCATATATTGAAAACTAACAATAGGAATATCAATCCTTATGACCTATCAAAGTAAAATCCTTTTAAAAAACAATCTAATCGTCTTCAAATGTTAAACAACAACAACACAAACCAACTGGGATCATTTCTAACTGAAATATTTTTCATATTTTGAGATAAAGGTTTAATTAGTGTATTTTAGTTAAAAAGAAAAGAAATAGAACCTAAGATTTTCGCAGCTATAATCTAAAAACTACTACGCACATGTAAAAGTCATGCCACAAGAAGCTTATAGACAGCAAGCCTAAACTTAGTTGGATGTGGAAGGGAATAACAGCCACAGATTTCTGAAAGCATAATAAATACATAGCCTTTATTTAAAAATAAAAGCAAGCAAACAACAACAATAAAAACCCTATAATCTAATTTCCTGGATCAAAGTAAAACAAAACAATAAAGGTAATCCTTAAATTTTCAGATTCAGAAGGAAAATGATCACTACCAACCTAAAAAAAAGTCATACTTCATTATAAATAAATAAACAGAATCCTAATCCTATCTTCCAACTAAGTTCTCTATATAACGCTAGGTTTCTGACCTGAAAGATGAACCAATTTGGGAGCATTAATGTCAAAGTGCCCACAAATTTTTATAAAAGAAACAAAGCTTTGACATCACATGTTATGCACAAATTTTAAAGACAAAACAAGTACCTTGGCTCAGGTTCAATAGCTTTGACTGTTTCTTTCTCACTAGGAGACTTGATGCCTTGCGTTGTTTACTTCAATATTCAGTGTTTTGTTTTTCTTATTAATCTAAAGCAAAATATTTTTCTAAAGTAAGTATAGAGTAACTTAGAATCTTTTAAAGAATTTAGAAAGGGTGACTTAAGTTTGCTCTCGTTGTGTATTTCCTTCAGCAAACCAGACAGTATTTAAATTATAGACTTTTAATTCACAAATCTGCATACAGAACTGAATATTTAACACAGAAAACCTTAGAATTTATTTCAGCTTAAATCATTCACAAATTTTGCTTTGTATAAAATTTGCATGTAGGGAAACCAAAGCAAATTAAAATTTTAAAACATAGCCTTAAAAGCTTACATAATAGGGTTTTGTACCTTAAACCATCCACATTGTAAAATACAAGCGCTGTGGAAATGTGACTAATGATCCAGTCCTTTAACCAAATATAATAGGACTACTGAGAAGCTTTATCACTTTGTAGAATAGCTTTCTTCTCACTTAAGTTCATGTAATTGATTCAATATTACTCTGTGATACAGCTTATTCATAAGGGTCTTTAAAAAATTGAATGTAGAGTATTTTAATTTTTAAAAGTTCTACTTCCAACAAAAAATGTTTTCTTCAAAATCCACATTAACCCTTTTGCTTTTCCTTTATCATAAATTTAAGAAATATGCTTCATCACTGTAATATAGGTAGCACTTCTTCATGCACCATCACACAAAAAAGACAGTTAATACAACTGCTCCATCATCACTGTAAGGTTTTCTTTACTCTTTACCTTTCCAATACTATGAACTTGGCATAAATGGAATTGGAACATAAAAGCTTGGTCAAATAATTGGGTAGGAGAGTATTAGTTTGGGTTTAGGAGTAAGATTGCAAGCAGGTGTGATAGCTGAGATACCTGTACAATTCAGCTGAGGAAAAAACAGGGCTGATGACAAGAGGTGCTGTTTTATGCTCCAGGATTCAAGATTTAAGTACACATTTTTAAAAAGTCATTCTCATGATTTTAGAACTTTCATGATTCTGTAGAAATTATAATTGTTGTCTCAAATAAGTATGTCAAATAAAATTAATGGGAGGATAACCATGGGGAAAAAAAACATTTTCTTCCTTACTTTTAAGTGGACCAAGTTATATGTGTCTAATTTGGGGACCACTATAACAAAGGACATTTCAACAGTAACAACCACAGAGAACTTCTGATTCTCCAGAATTTCATATCTTATTCGATGTCTGTGTGACTGCAATCAGTGGAGTTATTGTCCTACGTAATCAATGGAGACATGTGTTGGACTAGTAAGTAGGCACATACAACAAGAAAGTAAAGAGAAGCCAGACAGAGGTCACTGTAGCCTGACTGTCCATAGGCATACCAGATATGTTATAGTAAGATAAAAGGTAGGCTATAAACAGATGATTCCTTGGAATTAATCTGAGTATCTAGCATTTACTACTTTCCTGCATGCTGTTGAAGGAAGTAGGTCATTTTCTCACATGGTACAACCTCGAAGAAAAATCACATACCCAAGCACAGACACAATTCTACTTTTCTTCTATTCAATCCCATTTGTTAGCGGGTCAAAGTTGGAAGAAAATAGCTTGGATTCTAAAGCCCTTCCGCCCTGTCTTCCATGGGATGGAATAACAGCTACTAGATTCTTGCAGGAATGCTGTTTGGTGCCTTTCACAAGTACACTACTTAAGTAACTAAGTAGAGCCAGTTTAGTGCTGAAGATTGCATGGGGACTTTGCTCTCATGTTACCAGGCATTAGTGAGTAAAATTAAAGATGAAATTTATTTACACAATGATCTGAGTAGCAATTAAGTACATTTTTCTAATTTCTCTGGTAAGTAGGTTAATTATTTAAGGGTATGTTAAATAAAAATGAATATCAAGAATATGCATTTCTATGCAAATATCATATAGTATTTTAATATTTCTATAAACCATGAAGAAATGAAGCAAAGATAAGAATAAGCCACAATATTTCAATAAGCAATATTTCAGAACATAAGAAGTCAAAGTATAAAAAAATTAATATGACACATAATACTAATTATGAAGTTAAAATATTTGTAGTATGGTTCACATGACTTGATATCTAGAGATGGGTCTTTTATTCTGACTAAATGGTATTTTCACATATTTAATACTAGAGAATTAAATAGTAATATTTTAAATGCTTGAATTTAACTTGCTCTTGAAATCAATACAACAATGGATGTTTCTCTACTGGCACACATGATCAGTATGTCTACCCAGTACAAGATACACTCTATAAAAGATGTTGACTCTTAAAGCTTTGCTCCGGCTCTTCTGGTCTAAATTATACCTAAATCAACCCAAAAGAGTCAATACAGAAATAGCACAGTGGTGCTGAATGTCAAATCATATCACATAATTTAGATAAAATCCTCTTATAACTTTAAAACTGGTTTAGCAGTCTCTGGCTGAATATGAAAGATGTAAGATGTGCATTTACACTGCTTCCTCATCACATCTGACTAAATAAACCACATAGAAAGGAAAGTAAAAATCCCCCAAAACAAAGAATAGAAAAAAAAAACTAACAGTAGAAAAGGTATTTCAACAAAATTTGGATGACACCAGGTAGATGGACAAGCCATAACTGATTGAGGTTTTAGCTCTCTTTGCGATGCGGGGTCTACAACAGGAGAAACCCAGCAGAAACACAATTCATTCATAACATACCCTGGAAGTCAGGAATTGGAGACAGCGGGCACCTCTGAAGGCAGGGTTGCAGAATGGATGAAAACAGAATGACTGGCTGAATGTCTATATGAGTAGTAATTAGACTTCCCAGATCTTTTGTTTTGCCTAATCTAATAGTTTAGGAGATGGTCCTTCTCCAACTCTGGCAGAAACCAGCAGAATTAATGTTAAACCAGAGAAGACTGAGCTTGGGAGTACTAGATAAAACTCAGGGTGAAAATGAAGACCTGAAAACAAGAGGGGAGAGGGACAGGATTATTAGTACACAAACTGACTCACATTTAAATTACTGCCTGCACGCTGAATGCTGAGTCTCTTCTTCCTCAGTGAACTCCTACAGCACTGGCTGTCAGGCTCATACCCCACTGATGAGAAAACAAACAATTTTTCTGTGGAGAAAATGATAGGCTCAACAACCTGCAAACACTGACATTTAGAGGTTCCTACAAGAATGCTGCCAAGTCTATACTCATCACACAGTAAATGGCCTGGTAATCAATAAGCTCCAGTCACTTGCACAAAACTTCCAATTTTTTCATACCACATTCTTGAATATAAACAGATACTTAAAAATCATGAGAAACTTGAGTACAATCTTTAACATGACTGTGATTAAAGCAAAAACGGGGGAAGGGGGACTCAGAATAAATAATGCAAGGTTTAAATTAAAACTTAGAAGATATTAATATCCTTAGAAATAAAAAGTGTATACATCCATGACATGTAAGTACTATAAAAATGGAATATTCAGATAAAAAGTTTAAAAATTAAAAAACAGCAGTTAATACAAAAATTGCAACAGAAGGGGGTTAAAAGAGAAAACTAAGAGAAAAAACAGAATATAGATAAAATAAATGGAAAAGGGGAGATAAAAAAATTAAAAACTCATTCAAAGAAATCAAACATCTCACTAACCCGAGTTTCTGAAAAAGAGAGAGAACAGAATCTTACCAAAGAGACAATACAAACCTATGGATAAAAATAGCAGATTGAGCACATATGCTTACTTTGGGTCTCTCCCCAATCCACACCAAAATGACTAAAAGAATGATTCTAAGTAAATAAATACAGTGAATGAAAGAAAAAGAGCAATAACATTGTTGAGGCTAGAAAGTGGGTAAATAAGTGGTAACTGACTAAACAGAATGAGGAAGCTTAATCAGAAAGCCAAGCACAATCTGATTTTATTGTAGAATTCCAAAATGAATAAAGAACTGGTCAGATTGGGGTGAAAGTGTGAGTGTGTGTGTCAGTGGTGGTATTAGGAAAAAAGCACTACTAAATTTTTTTTTTTAAAGTAACCATCTAAAACTTTCCCCGCATGAAAGGATTCGTGCTTTGGAGGGAGTAGAAAGGAGGATCTCTGGCTTATCCGGATGATTCAACAAATTGCCTCATCATATGCTCTGAGCTTCCAGTCTATCAGTGCCTGACACACATGAACAGGCGAATATCACTAGATCGAAGAGAAGTCTTTAACATGAGAGACAGCAACCAAACCAAACAAAAACTTAGAGGAAAAAGATACGTGGCATAAAGAAAACCTTTACTAAATTTACCAGTATCTCGAATATATGCAAAACAAGGTAATCATAAAACAAGTAGGATTCCATAAAGATAAGAGGAGAAAAGACAGAAATAAGAGCTCTTAAAAATTAAAAATTAGCAGAAGTCAAAAACTCAACTAAAGGATTGGGGAAGGTTGAGAAAATCTCTTAGAAAATTAAAGAATATAAAAATATAAACATAAATATACAAGAAAACAAGAGTCTTAAAGAACCAGTCTAGGCAATCCGATGTCTAAAAAAATAAGCATTCCAGAAACAGAGAAAATGAAAAGGAAATAACTAATAAAATAATTCAAAAAATTTTTCTAGAAGTTAAGACCATGAGTTTCCAGACTGGTGAAGTCCCAGCACAATAAATGAAAACAGATCCTCAACAAGGCACATAATAATACATTTCAGTACACTGGGTGGCTGAAGGGAAGAAGGTAAAAGATTCAAAAGGAAAAATTATATAGGACATACAAAAAAATTCAGAAATTGGACTGGCAAACTAGAGTTTGTAAAGAGTGAGAATGGAAATTTCAAGGACAATAAAATAATATCCTCCAAATTATTAACAGAATTTTAGGCCTGGAATTCCATTCTAATCAAAGGATTCCATTCTAATCAATTAATATTCAGGCAGTACAAAAATATTTTCAGGCATGCAAAGTCACAAAAAATGCATTTCCCATTCAACCACTGAAAATAACACTGGGGCATATGCACCACTAAAATTAGAAAGTAAACCAAATAAGAGTCAGATATTACTCTCTCTCTCTCTCTCTCTCTCTCTCTCTCTCTCTCACACACACACACACACACACAGAGCACCAATTCAAGAGATGCAAAAAAGAATGTCTAAGAAGCAATTGGTGCTTCCTGGGGAATATCTGTGTATTAGTTGGGAAGGTTAACCAGCCCAGACTAGTCAGAAGAACTGTCTCCAGGAAGATGTAACTGACATACTACCTGATGCTTTTGAACATATTAAGCAATTTATAACACCCAGAAGAGTTTGAGGCTGAACTAATGGTATGTACAAATGCAATAGCAATGCAAATGAAAAATTAAGATAAGTATTTATCTGTGAATAGAGTCTACAAGATCATAACATAAATGCTAAATATTCTTATAAATGACATTACTGTACTTGGAAGAAGAGATGAATAAGAAATGATCAGTGGTAAGTGACAACCCAGGGGCATGCGCAGTGTTCTTATTTCCAGAAGAAATAACAATAGTTAAAGCCTAAAACTGAAATCAAGCAGTGGTTTTGTATACATATAGAAATACAGATGTGAACATTGAAGAGAAAGGGGAGAAGCTGTCTCTGGAGAGGTGGAAATAGAGGAGAGAATATTTAATTTTAATAAAAATTGTCGCGGCCACCGACCAACAGTGACCACAGAACGCTGCGGATGGCTCGTCGAAACACGAGAAAAACATACAGAGACAACCGAGTCCTGTGGAGAAATAGGGATGAAACAGCCACTCTCTCTAGTGGGGAGCGCTGGGCCACCCTCTCTAGGGGAGAACACCCTAGGGGAGAATGCCCCGTTCTCCTGTCCCAGCAGGCTTTTATTGGGTTTGTTTGCATAAGAATTCAGGTAAAGCTCATTATTCATTGCCAGGGAGAAGATATCAAACAATAGACAACAAGGAAGTCTGAGGGCTTATTTTGAGTCAGGGTCAAAGAGTTGTAAAAAGACTTTGAGGAACAAACTTACTTCCTCCTTGGACCCTCCTCATTCAATTGAGAGCATTCCAGACAAAGCAGGTTTCACAGGATTTTACATATTCTTTCTTAGGCCTGATCACCTGGGAAACCCGCCCTTTTCAGCCCAGAGATGCACCACCCTCTGTCGTTGTTTCAGGCTTAGGTGGAGCAAGGGAACTAAGGCAGCCAAGAGATTGGGAGATTTTCTCGCAGACCACAAGGACTCAGGCTTTGTCAAAGCTGAGGGGTGAGGGTCCATCACCGCCTTTTGCTGTAGCCCCCAAAGTCCTTCCTTGGGGGTCTCACGTGTGGCTGTACCTGTCTTAGGTCGTTCCCCCCTTGGGGAATCTTAACTGTCAATGGCTAACCAACCAAGCATTGGGGGCCAGGCAGGGTGAAGTAAAAGGAGCAGAAGTGGCGCTCCTGCCAGGGAGATAAGCTTGTCTCCTTGCTGGCTTACGGTTCCAAGGTCATTCCCTCAGCCTTAGCCTAGGCGGGGGTTACAGCTTCTAATACCGGCCAGGGTGGTTCCCAATAAAAAATAATAAAAAAGAAACTAAAGTTATTGCACAGTAGCAAAGAAAATGAAGTTTCCATATTTAAAAGCTAAACCTAAAACTTAGCACAATTAATGATGAAACTTCAGAGAACCAACAGGATAAAAAGAAAAAGCTTTAAGAGAGTATGAGCATGGTGGCAGCATATGCCAACTGCAAGACAGCATCTGATCTATCATCTTCAAAACTCTGAGGAAAAACTATTTCTTTGAAATCATGCTGAGCCAAACTATGCTGAGACTATAGGGTGGGGAGGTGGGCAGGGAATAAGGTAATTTCAGGCATGTAAAATGTTTTTTAAAAGTGCCCCCCTTTCTAAGACACTATAGAAGAATACACTCTGCTAAAAGAGGAGTAGACCAAGGCGAGATGATGTGATCCAAAAAAAGGCACGAGGAATTCTTAGGAAGACAGTGAAGAAAATCCCAGGATCAACATATGTAGGAAGTTTAGAGAACGGAGGGTTACATGTGTCGGAATATCCCCTCTAGGAGGTAAACAAAATAGAAACACTGTATATGAACTACTGAGGCATAGAAATCTAAGAATGAGAATAAAAAATAGAGGACAGAAATAACACACTATAACACTTAGCTATAAATATTTTCATAGATGTAACTAAAACCAATGACTGATTTAATTTTAAAAAGTCTTTTTACTTTCCTTGAACTAGAAAAAGGAGGAGCAATAATATCTAAAATTAAATCCCATTATCACATAACATTTAAACACATGGAAGAAATTCTAATAAAGGTAAAAGTGGCACAACATGAGACTCAGGAAAGGAAAGGCAGGCAACTGGCTTCTTTCCTTGCATTTCAGTTTTTAAACTACCTCCACTTTGAAATTTTTTCAATTAAATCAAGTGGATTTCAACAAAGAAAAATTCTCTAATAATTTAAGATATTTTTCAAATCAGAAATGAGATTTAATGATGGTATCTGTGAAATGAAAAACAAATTCATAGATTAACATTAATAATGTTTTGAAGGATACACTGCAAAAGACAAAACAAGCAGGCACCAGACTAAGCTGATATTCATTTCCTGTGTGGGCTTCATAAAATTGTAGTAGACTTCAGTTACTAGATACACAACTGTAGCAGCCACTGTGAAATCCACCAGCCACTGGTATTCTGGAAAGTAATGCAATGCTGAAAAATAAAGGTTAAAAACAAAGTTTACTTAAACTTTCATGAACAGCCTAGAACACTTATCTATAATTAACTATAAACATGCTAGACATTATCCTATTTGGTGATTTGCAATGCAAGGATTACAAATACAAGAATCTAAATACGCCAAAAACAGATCAAGAATGTTGGCACTTAAAACTAAATTCTAACACTACATAAATTAAGTAATTAAAATAATCTCAAAATGATCACCAATAATTAAATTGTTGTTAAAATACATGATTGCAAAATGAGCTGGTATTTTTAGTGGATTAGCTATTTTTTACAGAAATTATATATCAAGTTTTTTTTAAAGAATCTGAGCTATACTTTAGAACAGTGATTTTCAATCTTTTTAATCTCATTTTACTCAAACTAATTACTAAAATTCTGTGGCACACCAAATAATATATCTTTTGCCCATTTAACAAAGCAAAGCAAAGCAAAGCAAAGCAAAGCAAAGCAAAGCAAAGCAAAGCAAAGCAAAACAGGATGATTTTGATTCATCCACACCAGGTGGCTACTGTTGTATTGGCGTTGTCATTTTTTAAAATTTGACAATCGGAGGGGAAAGAGGTCAGTGCCCCTGACTAAGTAGTCAGGTACTGCATGCTTTAAAAATTCCTGTGGCACACTGGTTGAAAATTGCTGCTGTAGAATACAACCTAATGGAGAACAATACAATCAGCTTTACTTATAGTCATCTCTGTGAAGAAGGCTAAACTCTGTACAGTTGTTAACTGCTCTAATGGAAGGTTAGTCATTTTGAGTTACTGCAGATTAAAAAATAAATTAAATAAATCTATTATTTAATAAATGATCTGCTCCTGTAAGAAAAGCTGATGAAATACCTGTCTACTTCCCAAAAAACACATACTCTTTCAACAAACTATTTCATTCATAAGGGTTCACATTAAATTAGCCTTCTTTGAAAATAAATATGATTCCATCTCTCTTTCCATTTCAGATATTCTGGTTTACTTCTGCCACAGTGTAGTCCAAAATATCAACATCATTTTATAGAAAGCTTCCTAAAAATATGGAAATAAATCACATCATAAACATTAATTTGTATCTTCTCTCTGGCACATAGTAAAACAATCTACATTGTTTTGGAAAAATTTTAGTTGTAAAATGTAATACTTGAGGCTACACTAAAATCACACTAAAAATATTTTTAAAATACCACTCAAAGTAACACTTACTTAAAATATCAAAACAAACAAACTGAACTTCCATCACCTCTATGATGTGGACAGCAAAAATTACAAATTTTTTTATGACTGAGTAAATTTTTTATTTGCTTCAACTTATTTTAATTGCTTTAGGGGTGTGTGTGTGTGTGTGTGTGTGTGTGTGAAAGAGAGAGAGAGAGAGAGAGAGAGAGAGAGAGAGAGAGAGAGAGAGAGAGAGAGAGATGTTCAGCTTCTGAACCATCAATATGAAAAATTTACCCTAAAGTGGTTGCAGGATTCCTACCCTCTCTCCCCCTCTAAAATCACCCAGTTAAGCCTTTTGAGTAACTTTCTGGAAGGAGGACAGGGAAATGGATGAAACAATAGATAGGTATCTGTGTATCTAAAAGTTTTCAATTTTATTAATAACAATTGAAGTAGGTGTTCCAATTCTCCATGCCTGCTCTTAGTCACACAGATTAGCCCTGGGGAACTTAAGAGCAAACTGTCAAGTGACATTCAAATGTTCTTATGTTCTTTAAGAGGAACTTATAATGAATAGCTATATAAATTGAGATATACTTTTAAGATAGTTATTCAGATATCAATAATATATATCTTCAGCAAAAGTACAAATTACACAAATCCTCTGCTATATATTTAATCCGAATTATATTATTCTTTTTGTATTCAATAATATAATTATACATGTACCCTTTTCATAGGATTGAAAGAAACCTAAGAGCTTATCAAGCCTAGTAATTTCCTTTAAGCTCCTGAGAGTACCTAAAATTAAGGCAGAAATTCTCTATTTTTACTTAAACACACATACATTCATAAATAATACGTTAATATAAATATAAGCAAAACATCTTCCCATTATTCTGAAGAACTGAAATGCTCTTGATATTTTGTGGCCAATTATTAAACTAGTATAATTTGTAGTTAGTTCTCAAAATTGTACAAGTGAAACAAAACACTGATTAAGTTGTGTTCTGAAGCCTTGTTACCCTACTTCATTTTTTAAGTTCATTAATAGCCTAGTTCTTTCTCACTGACTATCTCTACCATGTTTGGTGTGTAATCCTGGCCAAGTTATTTAACCTCTATCTAGTGAGCTGTATTTTTTTAAAGCTTGATAATAATAGTTAAGTACCTCATAGAATTGTGAGGATGAGTTAATATAAGTAAAGCTCTCACAACAATAGCTAATATGGAATTTTAAGCTATTATTAAAGCAAATTAGCTGATAATTATTCAATAAACATTAGTTATTAAAGTGACAAAAATCTGTACTTAGAAATCAGGGGATATATATATTCTTATATTTATACATGTCTGTGAACATTTTATGTAAGTAAGCAAACATATAGGATACTGAAACAAATGTGAGTACAATAAGTCAAAGTGCTTTTAAATATTTTAAATTTTGCATGAAAACTAGTTTAAAAGAAAAAAAAGGATGACATAACCAGTCTTAATGACAACAGACAATTGACTTAAATTGTTTCTCAATGACATTTCTGGGTTTTCTAGGACAACTTTTCCCCATATAAACATAATATCTTTGTAGATGTAGAATCAACTTTCAAACATATTGAAGCCACTGAATCAGAAAATAAAATTACTTAATCACAAAATAATTTTATATTATATAGATGCTAAATGAATCTGAAGGTTTTTCTGGGGTGGTATGATTTAACAAAAGAAGGGCCAAATTACACAATGATACTTTATATAACAGTACCAACATTTTTTAAGTATATTTTATTGATTATGCTATTACAGCTTTCCCAATTTTTCCCCTTTTATCCCCCTCTGCCCTGCACTCTCCAACTTCCCCACACTTAGTTCACATCCATGGGTTGTACATGTAAGTTCTTTGATTTCTGTTTCCTGTACCTTCTTCACCTCTCCCGGTCTATTTTATGCCTACCAATTATGCTCATTATTCCCTGTATCTTCCCCCACCATTCTTCCCCTCCCCCTCCCCACTGAAAACCCTCCATGTGATCTCCACTTCTCTGATTCTGCTCCTGTTCTTCGCTTAGTTGTTCTTTTCTTTTTTTTTTTAGGTTCAGTTGTTGCTAATTGTGAGTTTGTTGTCATTTTACTGTTCATAGTTTTTGATCTTCTATTTCTTAGATAAGTCCCTTTAACATTTCATATAGTAAGGGCTTGGTGATGATGAACTCCTTAAACTTGACCTTATCTGGGAAGCACTTTATCTGCCCTTCCATTCTAAATGATAGCTTTGCTGGATAGAGTAATCTTGGATGTAGGTCCTTGCCTTTCATGACTTCAAATATTTCTTTCCAGCTCCTTCTTGCCTGTAAGGTTTCTTTTGAGAAATCAGCTGATAGTCTAATGGGAACTCCCTTGTAGGTAACTGTCTCCTTTTCTCTTACTTCTTTTAGGATTCTCTCTTTATATTTAATCTTGGGTAACTTAATGATGATGTGCCTTGGTGTGTTCCTCTTTGGGTCCAACTTCTTTGGGACTCTCAGGGCTTCCTGGACTTCCTGGAAGTCTACTTCCTTTGCCAGATTGGGCAATTTCTCCTTTATTATTTGTTCAAATAAGTTTTCAGTTTCTTGGTCTTCCTCTTCTCCTCCCGGCACCCCTATAAATTGGATATAGGAATGTTTCAGGTTGTCCCAGAGGTTCCTAAGCCTCTCTTCATTTTTTTGAATTCTCACTTCTTCATTCTCTTCTGGTTGGATATTTCTTCCTTTCATTCCAGATCGTTGATTTGAGTCCGATTCCTTCCCTTCACTGTTGGTTCCCTGTATATTTTGCTTTACTTCACTTTGGTTAACCTTCATTTGTTCCTTCATTTGTGACCAAGCTCAATCAGTTCCAGGAGCATCTTGATTACCAGTGTTTTAAACTCTGCATCAGATAGGTTGGCTATCTCCTCATTGCCTAGGTCTTTTTCTGGAGTTTTGATCTGTTGTTTCATTTGGGTCATATTTCTTTGTTTCAGTGCACTTGTAGGGGGGTGGGGCTTTAGGTATTCACTTGGGTGGGGAAACCCCTCTTTGCAGCATTGTGGTGCTGTCTGTGGGGGAGGGGTCAGAGAGGGAACAATATGGTTCATTTCTTCACTCTAGCCCCACTTTCTCATGTACTCTGTCATGTAAGACTGGGAGTTTTTCCCACTGAGTTTTCTGGTTCAGCCAGCCCCGCCTCCCTGGCACTGCCTGGTACTGTGGGTCCTCTAAGCCATTCCTGCTTCACTGGGTGGGCTGCTGCCTTACTTCCTCAGTCCTCCATCTTGCTGCAAGGGTCCTCTCCGCTCACCAGGTTACCTGTCTCCATCTCTCCTACTGGTCTGGTGAATGTTTCTTTCATTCCTTGTTTGTTGGAGTTCTATGCAGTTTGATTTTCTGGCACCTCTGGTTGTTTATTGTTTTTAGATTGGTTGTTATCTTCCTTTTGGTTGTGCGAGGAAGCAAAGGGTTTCTACCTAAGCCTCCATCTTGGCCGGAACTCCAACTTTGTATATTCAAAATTATTTAAAAAATCACAACACATTATTTTAACTCCTCACATAATGTAAACCATTAGTTCTCAAACCTGCTAAAAAATCAAAACTTTCAACATTTTAAAAAATACAAAGTCACAGAACCCACTTAATATTTACTGAATCTCCAATGTTAAGTATGAGAATTCTTTATTTTTACAGAGCCACTCAAGTGATTCTGTTTGAAAACCAGTGTTTTAAAAATATATTAGATGCCTTTCTCTTCTAGGATTAAAATAATTTCATTTTAAATTTAAAACCATATATTTATTATGTAAATCAGTATATTATTCTACAACCACTTTTTCTACTAAATGTGAACATAAATTGAAATTATTGTAAATATAAATAATTCAATACAAATATACAAGTGCGTTTCTGCAAGCCACATAAAAGAAACAGACTGGGATAGATGGCAAAAAGTCTAGAATTCAAAATAATGAAAACTGATTCTGATCTCAGCCTAAACAGAAACTGTGTAACAAACTTGTGCAAATTAGCCTCTGCTGAAAAATGGAAAAAATAATGCTGACTATAAGTTATGTGAATAGAAAGAGAAATGCAATTCAAGAAGTCATTTTGAGCTTCAAAGCTCTGACAAAGATTTCACATTCTATATAATGAACTTAATGATTAGAAAAACAATCAGAAAGTCTAGCCACAACAGATAAAATGAAAGTATTTTCACTACCATAATGTAAAGCTGAGATTTACAGAACACTTTACCAACATGTTCCTTACCAAAAGTATCCACTTCTGTAACTGACTTTGTTTCTAGATGGAGGTCAATGTCCTTTGGAATGGTTAGTGGCTTACTTTCAATGTGACCATTATATTTCCTATAAAAATGAGACAGGTGACACAAAAAACAAGTTATCTACACTGTTATCCAAGTGCTTGTATCGAACTAATTACAAATGAGATTTTTAAATTTCACAGTGAAATAAAGAGCAGAATTTCTAAGATTTCATCAAAGAGAAGGTAAAGTACTCAAAAGTACTTTTTAAAAGGGGGACTACAAAATGTGGATGTAAATCATTATGGGTATATACAGATTACCAGGAAAAGATCTATGTACATTAGTGAAAGGAATAAAATCTTAATTGCTAGCTTAGAATTTCATTAATTTCTCCTACTGTCTTTTCTGTAGATTTAAAGACAGCCTAACATCTCTTTCTTTAGGAACAAGAGTAAAAGCAAATGAAGAAAAAATGCATTTCTCTTTGAAATTACACATGTACACACATGCATACATAAACAAACGTGCAGCTATAAACAAGTCAGAGTTAAAGAAATAGATTAAGATTTATGTGTAGAAGAAATGGAGAAACAAGCACACATGAATGAAGGAAAACAGAATTCTTCAAGTGCACGCATGTGTGTCACTCCCAAATTTACTAACTTTTAAAGACATACTTGGAAGGTAAAAAACTAGGTTTCAATAACATTAATTACAATACCAAAAAACAGTTTCACATTTATTCTTGAATAAATATAAACTGGAAAGCCTCAGTAAAAATACTAATTCATGTCAATAAATCAAATAATTATTGTTACCAGGAACAAAACTGTCAGAGAATCTTTTCATAAATGCAAAGCATTTTCAACATGTAAAAATTACTGTAAAAGTAACAAAATTACTGACTACAAAGCATACAATAAGAACTAAATGTCTGTAGAATCAATACTGTGTTACATAACTAAATTTTACAAATGTTGAACATGGTAGCTGTCACTAGGCAGAGGTAGAATAGCTAAAAAGAAATGTAGAAACTAAAAACTAACCTGGATTAAAATCCTGACTCTTAATAGTTATGTGAACTTGCTCAACTCATTTAACATCACTGATCAACAACTTCCTCATTAGTAAAATATAAATTAAAATAATAGCCAATATTCAGAGATGTGTAGATTAAATGAGACTATTTAAAAGTGCTTTGGGAATTATAATATTAAGCAGGAATATTTTTATAAAGAAGATAACTACTGGAATTCAGAAAAGGAGTGTTTATATTTAATCTTCCAAAGAGCTGCAAGATTTATTTGTAATTATAAGTGAAAAAAAGAATGATAGTGAGATCAGAAGTCCTCCCCTCCCCCAACTGAGGAATCTAAAACTAAGGCCCATTCAGAAAGGCTAATTAACAAGCATTTCCCTTGAGAATTCAATTTAAATACAATTATAAAAATTTTAAGCTATAAGGATCTTTCAAAATTAGTTTGGTCCTTCCATTTCACAAACAAGACTGCTGTGGTCCACTTGGCGAGGTTCATTTAAAAGTTTTCTTCATGAAAATTAAACATCAAAATAATATTCAGCAGCTCAAAGGGACCTAAGAAGTTATACTGTCTACCACTTTTACTTAAAAAGTGAGGAGACAGAGGTCAAAGGCAGATGAATTTTCCCAGTATTATGATAATGAGTCATAGCAAAATGTGGGAAAGAACCTAAACCAACTGGTATCTTTAAATAAATTGTAGGGCAAAAACATGGATTATTCAGTCTCCCCTGATCAACTCTCCCCGCAATGACCCCCACCCCCACCTCTGCCACCGAATTTTAATATGATGGCTCTTTGTTTTCATTATTGAAACACAAAGATGACTGTGGTTGACTATTCTTAAGTAAATAATTGCTTTTGTGCTTATATATTAGATTACTACACACAGGATTTTCCTAAAGGGTGATTCAATATTATTTTAGACCATGGGTTTTGATCTCAAATTTATCAAATGTTTATGGTGTCATAGGTAAATGTTCCTTTAACCAAAGTACAAAACTGTACTTACATAAATTGTGTCAAATATTTAATACTACAAAGTCAACAATATAACTTACCTATCTTTTTTGCTTTTCCCTTTTTGCTGCTTCCCTGCAAGAATTCTTAATTCTTCTTCTGTGGGATGCTGATACCATCTTAAACTAAGAAAAGAGAAATCCTTTTAAATAAAATAAAATCATCAGAATTATTCATTTATTCTACAACTATTTATTGAGTTTCCTATTTGTGAAGACACTGCTGGGAAAAATCAGGTGAAAATGTTAATCTGAAACAGATACTACTAAATAAGCCTTAAAAGGATTTATTTAGATTCAAATCCAACAAACACCAAGAACTTAGTAAATAGATGCCAGACCCTGAAATGCTGTTTGTAGGTACAGTTCTTACAACTAACAATGTATTAACATATATTAAGATGATACAAGCTGACTATTAAAAGTAAGTGGAGTAAACACCAGGAAAGCTGACAGTTCCACATCAAAATTCTCCACCCATCCCTTCATTTATACAAATGGTATGTCTTTAAAAAAAAAAGGTCCTTTGAACACCCCCCAAAATACAAGTAGCCTTCACTTTGCTTTCCTTACTTCATTTCCTTTAATTTAGTTGGGAGAATTCTCAAATTTTATGTGTATAAGAATTAGAGTCTATCACTGTGGATTAAAAACCCCTTTACTCTTATCTATTTGTAACCCTCTTCCGTTACGGCTTCAACACACCCGGGTACATTCACCTCCACCACCCAGTGAGAACACCCAAACACATCGCTTATTCCCTCCCAAGCACCCTCGTGCTCAGTCACAGTCTCCTGTCTCACCTACATCTATCAGCCAGCCACCTAAATTTGAAATTCAGGTTTTACCTTCAATGTGTCCTTCCCACGTTATCATTAATCCTGTTCTTTACCTCTTAAAATTCTAAACGTGCCAGCTCCCCCAAAAGAACCTTAGTTCAGACCTTCACCTAACCTATCTCCCCTTCTAGCTCTCGCTATGGCAAAACTCTCTAAATGCTCTCCTTGCCTTCCCTCTGGACCGTCTCCTAAGCACATTCTGATCCCACCTTTAGTTATTTTTCCATAACACAGGTCTTATTAAGATATATGTCTATTTAAATCCTTTCCAATACTCCTCACAAGGGAAAACAGTGAGTATGGAAGCTAGGCAAGGACTTTGATCAAGGCTCTATTGTCATAAAGGAAAAACATAGTATTGCTAGACTGCAATTTTTCAATTACAAAAATCTAGATTCTTAAAGTGAAATATGCCAATTAAAAAATATTAGCAACTGATTTGCTATTTTTAAAAACACTAGAGAACTAGCCCTGGCTGGTTTAGCTCAGTGGATTGAGCGCGGGCTGCGAACCAGGCATCGCAGGTTCCATTCCCAGTCAAGGCACATGCCTAGGTTGCAGGCCATGTCCCCCAGCAACCGCACACTGATGTTTCTTTCTCTCTCTCTCTCTCTCCCTCCCTTCCTGCTCTAAAAATAAATAAATAAAATCTAAAAAAAAAAAAAAAAAAACAACATAGAGAACTGACAATATGAGTGATGACTGGAAATTTCATGTTAACATTTTTTAGCTGTAATAATGGGATAATTGTAATTTTTTCAAAGCTCATATATCTTAGAGATATATACTGAAATATCTCTGAATGAAATAATATTTGGTACAAATATGTTGGAGGATGGAGGAAAGATGAAGGAGAATACAGATGAGACAAATCAGCTCTGGCTTATGTGGCTCAGTGGATTGAGTGAGAACTAAAGGGTCAGTGGTTCGATTCCCAATCAGGTCACATGCCTGGATTGCAAGCCAGGTCCCCAGTGGGGGACTTGCAAGAGGCAACCATACACTGATGCTTCTCTCCCTTCCTTCCCCTCTCTCTAAAAATAAACAAGTAATTAAAAAAAATCAACAACCAGCTATTAATTAGTACAAGTGCATAGGAGCTCACGATATTCACTATATATGCACTATATTATTCTGTCTACTCTTTATATATGCTTGAAAGTTTCCATTATAATTAAAATACATAAGGCCCAAATGAGTATATGGTTTGTGGCCTCCTGTTTCCACAGCATTTCACGACTCCACTACTGTCTACTTTCACCAGACTCATCTTCAATAATTCCCCTTTTGAACATGACACTTTGCTTAAACTAAGTAACATTTTATTTCACAACTGTTTCATTACTCGATGTTTTGGCATATATTTTCCTCTCTGCTTATAAATGCTTACGTCCCTGTGTGGCAAATTCCACATTTACCTTTTATTTATAAGGCAGTTTCCCTGTGCCATAATAAAGAATTTATCTGGCCACTGTTTCCAGTTCTTGGTACACAACTTCCAAGACCTGGGAATGCCCTGAGTAATAGGGGATGTCTTTGTTATGCTAACGAGGAGATTCACTGTAAATCTGCAGACAGCTTCAGGTTGGGGGCTGGTTGCCAGAACCCTGTGAGCAACCATGTGAAGGAGAGAGAGCAAGAGATTAAGTTCAATCACGTGGTCAATGATACCTACACAACCAATCATACCTCTGTAACCAAAGGCCATAAAATCTCTGGACACTGAAGCTCCTGAGCTTCCTGGTGGGTCAACATGTGATGTGCCTGGAGGGTGAGATACCCTGACATCGCAGGGGGAGACCACGAAAACTCTGTGCTCCTTCTGAAGCCTTATCCTATGTGTCATCTTATAATAAAACTATAATCATAACACTTTTCTAAACTCTAGTCATTTTAGCAAACCACTGAATCTGAGGGGCTGTGAAAATGCACTAATGTGTAACTAGTAGCCAGTTATCCAAGTATAGGTAGCCTGTGTATCCCAAGAACTTACAGCTGGCATCTGAAGCCTGGGCATTCTTATGGAGGACTTTATCCCTAATCTGTGAAGTCTGTGCTAACTGCAGGCAGTTAGTGTCAAAATTTAATTATAGTTGGTATCAGACCAGTTGAGTTAAAATGGAATATTCCATTAACTGAAAAATCCCTGGAGTGAAGATTTTATGCGTACTTTTTTTGTTTTTGTATATTTCCAAACTAGCATAGTTATTGGCAGATAGTAAGTGATCAAAATGAATCACTGAACCAAAATGAATTCAGTTCTCCTCTCAATTTAAAGATTTGAAAATAAGATATGTACCCTAACCAAAAGTCCCTAAACTATAATTAACATGGGTAAGAGGAATAGCCTGAAATTTCTACTTAAGTTCGGAATTTTAATTTACAGTCAATTCTTGTTATCTGCTGTAGTTACATTCCACAAAGTAGCTGCAAACACTGATCCACTGCTCTTAGGAGAAATACAAGGTTAGGTTCCTGAGAATGTCTGGTTGTAACATTTCACCAACCAATCAATACGCAGTCTTGTTTTATGTGTGTTTATGTTTAAAGACACCTTATTTAAAATAGAGGTGATTCATTAACATTAAATTTGCTGCTAATAGTGCTGTAACTCACGCCTGAACAAAGCTTATCTAATAATTATAATCATAAACATTGCATTTTACTGAAGTCTATGAATATTTGTAGCAAATTTTCTCCGTGAGGCACATACATGATAGCCTTCTTGGCTTAGGAACACTACAGGCATTTCAATACTATGTTTGGGGGTCATTTTAAATAGTGTAGTTGTCAATGAAAAGCAAAAATGTGAAAATGGTGGCACTAATTAAACCATGAAAAGGACACCTGTTTAGAATACAAAAGGTGAAAGATAAGGACTCACTTACTGGGAAAATGGGCACAGGGCCATTCAAATTTTTCCCCATTCTGCATGTTTACGAACTACCTAGAAAGTAACACAACTATTGATTTTGTGATGCTTTAATGAATACACCTTACATACATATTTTTAACAAGTAGGCGAATCACAAACACAGACTTCACAAGTGATGAGAATTGAGTGCATAACACTTAGAAAAACATTTAAATGAGCAATAATTAATTTTATAGACTAAAATTAATTGTTTAGCTTTGAGAAATAATAATCAGTAAAAAAAAACTTTTACTATAGGAAAATTTAGGTTACAGAATCCTATAATAATAAAATATTTTAAGACCTTTATATTTTCTAGGATCCATTTTCTTTTTAAGTATAATCAAGCTTGCTTACTCTTACTTTGTGAAACCATTTTTTAAAATGCATTGCATTTACTACACTTCTTACTAGACAAGTGAGGTCATCTTCAATTAGGAATAACTATTATTCAAAACTGGAATTTAAGAATGCCAGGTGCTCTTAGGGTCACTTCTAGACATTCATTCATTCATTCGTTCATTCATTCATCAGACATTTACAGAGCCCACTGTGGTCAAGTACTCTATTAGGCAGTGGAGATATAATCACACACAGTAAAGCCGAAGCCCTGCTTTCCTGATGATTATATTCCAGCTGGGGCAGAATTTAACCAATAAAAAAAATCGTAAATTGGATACCATGCAAAAGAATCAAACAGGTGGTGCCAATGAGACATAAGCCTTAAATATTCAGTTAGGAAAATCTCTTTGAAATGACATTTACCCAGCAAGCTAAAGGATGAAAAGAATGGAGGGGAAGAGCATTCCAGGAAGATAACAGCATGTCCAAAATCAGAGGCATGAGAGCACACTGCAGTAACCAAAGGGCCAATGAGGCAGTAGCACCATGTACAAAGAGAAACACGTGAGGGAGGCTAAAGAGAGAAGGGAACAAATCATGCAAAATCTCCTGGGCCCTAATATGGAGTTTAGATTTTATGTTAAAGTAATGGTCTCGAGACAGGAGGAAAGGCCTGATTTGCATTTTAAGATCTCTTCTGTTGCTCTGTGAATTAGAGGAAGGCAAGAATGGCAGAGAGATTTTGGACATCGAATCAACAGGTCTTGCTAAGGGGTAAAGGCAGGAAGTAAAATAATCATAAGGAATGAAAGGTGATGTCTACATCTCCAATTTGAGGAAGATGGCAGTACATTTTCTGAAATGGAGTAGGGGAAGAAATCAAGACTTTAAACACACTGAATTTTTAAGTACCTATGAGACATCAACTGAAAATTTTGAAAGGGTGACTGTGTATTAGAGTACAACTCAGAGAGAACCTGAGGTCATTACATAATTGTGGTTTTTAAATTTTGGAAATAATATCACCTAAGGAGAAAATAAAACATGATAGAAAGCTAAACAGTTATTAACAAGGAAATCAGAGAGTAGAGTTTATGAAGACAATACATGGAACAAATTTAGCTATAAAGGAAATCGAAGAAGCAGGCCAAAAATGAAGGAGTAGATATGAGAGGGGCTTTTTTTGAGGAGGAAGGGAGGGTGTTGTGGCTCTTCTTTATTTGTTGTTGTTATTTTTTTATGGGAGATCTTTTTGCTTTTTAAGTGTGTGTGTTCACAGAAATAATCGCAAAGAGATGAAGCAATTCACACAGAAGAGAGAAATGGCCAAAGAAGCAGTTTGGGTGAAGGTTAGAAGGAATGGGGTACAGAGCACAAGTGCAATAATTAAGCCCTGACAGACAAGACATTTCCTTTACAGAGAAAAATTAAATTACATAAACATTAAAAAAAAAGAGAGAAGGGTTGCACATGTAACTAAATTTGTGGGTTTGGTCATGTGAAGATAAGAGTAATTGGCTCAGATTTCAAGAGCTTAGAGGGAGGCTGAGGCAGACAGGAATAATGTTTCAAGAGAAAGGATTTGGCTTGAAAAAGTTGTCTATGAAGTGGAGCATACAAAGACTGCCAGGCAGTATGGAGTAGCCATCTAAGGTCTGAGATCATGAATTCAAACTAAAACTTAGAGTAAAGGTGCATAATTTTTTTCAAGCTTGTACTTCGTACAGTTTAATTCCATACTGAATGGTTCCCATGTGCTATACTTCAAGTTCTGGTCTCAATTATTTCTTCTCCTTTCCTATTAGTTGGTATGTCTATCTCAGCAAAATGATTTGCAATATGCTTGTAAGTGCTACACTATGCCCTTCTAATAGGTGGTTTGACAGACAGATATAAAAGTTATTACTTTAGATTCTATGTAGCAGTTAATAATGATTACAAAAATACAATTAAGAGAAAAATGCTTTATGTTAATATGTTAAGCAAAAGAAATATAATGTAAAATTGGGCATACAATATAATCACAACCACGAAGGTAAAATATTAAAAGATTAGAAGGAAATATAACAAAATTTACACCTTAATTATCTTTAGCTGATGGGAATATAGTCCATTAACTCTCCTTTTTCCTTTTTATCAATTTAACACATATTCTACATCAGACATGAATTGTTGTGGGGATAAAAAGTGTTTTTAAAAAATAAAAATTAAGTGCATGCTTTAGCAGCACATATACTAAAATTGGAAGGATACAGAGAAGATTATGATGGGTCCTGCATAGGATAACACACAAATTCATGAAGTGTTTCATATTAAAAAAAAGTATTAATAGGATCTCATTTTAAAAAAAATGAACCTCTAGCATTCTAGCTCAGAGTGCACTTTTTGACAGTTCAGTGGCTTTTCTCTTACATTCAAATTGTCAGCAGGGTCTCAGATAATATTATATACCACAAAATTATTAAAATAACTTTTCAATGATTTTTTTGTGTAAACCTCATATAAAATATGACAACCTTTCTTACTAAAGCAGTTCAATAGCACTATAAAAAAATATGTAACCGAAAATATAGAATGTAATGGCCCAAACTCTTTAAAAATTTTAAGCAACAATGTCATTTAAAACAAACCACTTAAAATTTTTCAGAAGATTCCAGAAATTTAAAATGGAAAGCTGGACATGAACAAATATAGAAAAACAGTACTCAGAACAAGCTAAAAAGTTTTAATACATAAATATTCACATAAAACTCTATTTCAGGGTACACAACACAGGTCACTACAGACAGTTTTAATCCCCATTCTAAATCTCCATAATTTTAACAAGTGGAAAAAAAAAACTTAGAAAACAAGTACCACTTAAAATTTAGAAAGTGTTTCAGTATAAGTAGCTAAAATACTGTTTGTAATACAAATACAATCTCCTGTGAATAACTGGAAATTTTAACAGAACATCATGACATTCTGGAACTGGAAATTAAGACAGCTAATGCAAAGAGAGCAAGGACTCAGGCATTCCATAGGTAGGGTAGCAGCTGAAGGTTTAAACCTTTCCCTTAGGTCACAGGTCGCACATACTGTGCATTTGAATAGTAGGTTTCCCTCACCAAAGGGAACTTGCAGATTTGTGAATCAGGCAACATGCAAAACAGAACAGGCAAAAAAGAGAGCAATTGAATATGAAGGTGTTGTCACACCCTCTTTACCCAATACTGGACGAGACAAAAACCAGACTAAATCAGACCATGACATTTTTGATAAGGGAATATGAAGGGAAGGAGTCGACCAAAGTGGGAGCCTAGGGAGGCAAAGGGGTAGAGAAAAATGCATAAGGTTTGAGCTAAACAATCAGGAAAATGGAGAGCAGGTTCATCAAAGAAGCTACTAAGGAGAAAAAGCAAAACCCTGCTCCTCATGCAAAACCCACTATTCAAATGTACAAAGAATGTAACCTATCACTTACCTCTTCATGAAAAGAGGGGCCAAGCAAACTTCAAAACAAAAAGGAACTTTAATTACAATAGAAAGTAGAACACTTTGGCTACACATCAGTGGTATGCTGAACTCATAAACAGCTAACATCATTAGGTAATCTGAGCAACTGTTAAAACAAGTGTTCCTTATGTTAGTGAAAGCAGTTCACACTGAAAGTACATAAACACTAACTTCACAGGAGTTTTCTTCCTTTAGGGAGGGAGGGATAAACAGGGCAATCTGAGAGAACTAGGCTCCTTAACAGTTGAGTTTTTCAAGGTCACAGCTGAGATTTTCACATTCACACATTATGGGCAAAATAAATCTTAAGTTCTTGTTAAAGCAGGAATCCCTTCAACAATATCTAATAGTCATATAAAATGGCATGAAAAAAGAACCAACAATATTTTCTAGTAGAAAAGTATTTTCCTACTTAAAAAACTGTTAGAATGGAATAGAAAATATTTATAATTTAGTAATATAGCATAAAGTTAATCTCAAATGGTGAGAGGTATAATCTGAATACATGATACTTCTTAAACTCTACTTCGTATTTAGCATGCTTTTGGTAATCAAAATCAATACTGATGGGCCTGTTAATTTAGTTAAGGACTAAAGTTGGCTATGTAGCTATAGAGAACCCATAAAAATACAGTAAGTGAAGAGATACGATACAGTACTTATGACCTGAAGGATATCTTCTTTTATACAAGGCCAAGTACAGCTAGAAAAACAGGTAGAAAAAAGAAAATCTTAATTACTCTGGAAACTGCCAATATCAGCCACAGCGGTTGGAGAAAAGTCCATCTTCACCAAGTTTAAATCCCTTTTCAAGCATGTCAGTTCCTGGACAAGGTCTCAAGTGGATGAGCCCAAAAATCAAATAAATAGTAGACTGTGTCAGGCTTCTAGGATAAGAGGCCTGGATATGTTTAATTTTTTACTATGTGAACATGATTAAAGTTAAAACTTTGTTTTCTCATTTGTAAAAGTGGAGACAATATTACTTACAACAGAGACGGCCTAGACACCATCAATCCTGCTTTCCAGGTAAAAATGAAAACTGTATTTCCCAGCCTACCTTGAACTTTGGCCTAAACTAGTCACAGGGCCCTATAAACCTATGTAATGTGGGCAGAAATAATATATCTTCTTCTGAGCTTGGCTCCTAGCATCTCCAGAAAGATCCACAGCCCCCTGCCTCTCTTGATGTGCCAACTGGCACAGCATCTACCAGAGGACTTGAAGTGCCACAAGACAGTTTATAATCCCTAGGTCACCACTTGAAGTATAGCTGAATCCTTAAAATGCTATTTTGTGAAGGGTCTACCTGGAGAGCTGTCCAACCACTCTCTGATTCCCCCATTTGACCCTTACTCCTATCTGAGAAAACTGAATGAGAAACTTTTATTCAATCCACATGCTGAGATTTCTGAGGTCATAACATACCCCAAATACATCTCCATTCCTACCTAGCACAGAGTGTACAGATCCAAATGAAACAGCAGGAATAAATATTTTATCAGCATAAAGTTTTGTAACATTGTACAGGTAATATTAATGGATTTAACCAGACTGAAGACTATACAGTCTTTTTAAAAACTACAGATCTACAACAGTAACAGTAATATGTTATTTATCAAGAACCAGAAAACTAATTAATTTTTTCATACTAAAAATCACCAGGCTGCTAATTTATAAGCAAAATTTGCTTATTCCTTCAAGGGATTTACTTTGTTAGGAAAAGGGCAGGTACTCATTAAATCAAAATAAAGAACCAGATGCCACTTCAAACCCTCCATTCCAAAAGAGAAAGAGGTCGATGAGATATGGACAAAAATTAAATTACAGAATACAAAAAGAGAAGCCATGTTTAAAAAAATACAAATATTAGCCCTGGCTGGCGTAGCTCAGTGGATTGAGCGCGGGCTGCGAACCAAAGCATCGCAGGTTCGATTCCCAGTCAGGGCACATGCCTGGGTTGCAGGCCATGGCCCCCAGCAACCGCACATTGATGTTTCTCTCTCTTTCTCCCTCCCTTCCCTCTCTAAAAATAAATAAATAAAATATTTTTTAAAAATACAAACATTTACAATTTGAAGATATTATACTATTAGAATATTAAAATGAATAAATATCAAATATTAAAATAACACAGAAGCCAAAATAGAAGTTTCTTCTATTGTATGATTAATCTATGTGGTTAATACACATATAGATTAATGCACATGTATTCACTTAAACAGTTCTATTAAACAGCTCTATTCAATATAGTCACTCCCAAGCCATCCTGCACTATTCATAATTTAAAAATTCCTCATAACCCCCTCAACTTAAATTCCCCCTTTTATAGAAGATAAAGAATGCCCTTAGATATTCCTTTCTTCAACTCAGTAGCATTATATGGTTTAAAATGCAAACTGTTATTTCTAATCAGTAAGTGTATACATAAGCAATTAATAAGGGATTTTAGATTTTCTCAATATTAAAAGTTTCATATATCACAAAAGGTTTGTAAAACAATAATTATCCCAAGAGGGTAAAATTAATTATCTTATTCGATGGAGTTAGGAAACAATATTTAGCAATTTGGCTTCATGACCTAAAAAATTTAGGATCAACAGTAAAGAAAGGTGGATGATATTAAAAACACAAAACAAAATAGGGGGAAATGTAACTACAGCAGAAAAGTAACTATTATTTGAAAATTCTGATGGGTATACTTAGAACCTGATTTGGAATTCAAGACAGCATTAATTAAACACTAAGTTTGATCTGTTTGCAAAAGCAAATCAAGAATATCTTCAAGAATATCTTCAAGAAATCAAGTTCATGATCATTTTTAAAGTTGAACTCCTTCTCAAATTAGTATATGTAGTTATGACACATACTTGTCAAAAAGTGAAAATTTTGAAAATACATAATTCTAATATTAACAAAGAGAAGAGAATCAGATTTATAATCTTTTAGTTTTTACCTGTGAATGTTTTATAGAAGTGAAAAAAATCAAGGTATGTAAAAACATGGACATTACCTAAAGACTTAAATGGGACAACACTGCAAAAACCTTTGCAGCTAAAAGAGATCTCCTCATCAACAGAACCTAGAAACATGCAATTCTCAGTAGAAAATAAACTACCTTAATGTATTTTATCTAGTTTATTAATTCAGATTCCATCTACTTAGAATTAATAATAATTTGCTGAGCTGATGATGTTTATTCTTTCATAATCTATATAGCAAAGGTTTTTCCTAAACAAAATCAGTAAACAAGATTATACAGGGTATAACCCTACCCAGTTAAAAACTAGTTACAGATGATTGTTTTTTTACTTATAAATAGCTGATAGGTGCTTGCAACTGTCATTTATTTTGCTAATAAAATATACATTTTCAGAAAAAATAGCTGTTCTCTCATACTTGCCACATGTACATCAGTGTTCAAAAAATTTTAAGCAGTTTGAATAGTTTTCTGTCCTTAAACACTGATATGGAAAAAGTATAAGCATATAGACAAAGAATATAAATAATTAAAACTACAAATAAATTCCATGGAGGAAATTTGAGCTTTGTGGCTAGCATGGCCCCAAAATAAAGGCTATTATTTATCTTGCAGTATATGAAATCATTAGAAATATAAGAGCTATCCATTGTTTTCTAACTTCAAAAGGTCTAAATAAAAGACATAGAAATCAATAACAGAATTTGGTTATTTATTGGAGATAAGTAATTGGAATAAAACTACAGTCAGGGTATCAAGTCTATAACTTATCTTTCACAATTACACAGGGTTTTGTCATGTATATCTGTGTGCAGTTTTCCTGCTTTTGCCTCACTGTATCTCCTATATTTAACTTCTTTACTTTTCACTTTATTGTGTTACTGTACACACTTCAGCAAGGAAACTTAGCTGCTTTGTGAAGCAGTGGGGTAGTAGTAAACTCATAGTACAGTAGGCAAAAATTAAAATCCTTCAAGGTAACGTCACCCCCTCCTTGATAAAGTTTAAAATTATTTGTAGTAAAGTAAAAGAGCCCTTTATTCAGAGTAAACTCTCAACTGAGTCACTAATAATAACTAGGTCATGTGAGTCATTTTTTCCAACAATTATGAAAATAGCTAAGCACTGTAATTCACAGTCTCATCCTTTTGTTGACCAACTTTTTAAAAAAGTAACCAGAAAAGTTATTCATTATTTTCAGTGGCCACGGACAAAAGACAAGGAAGGCGAGGGGGGACTGAACTTTTAACCATGACCCGACTGTCTTTGTGTTAAACAGATAAACCACAACACCACAATAAGAAAGTTAAATTTTCGCCTAACTTAACTGTCATATTTTTAGAAAATATTCATTAGCACTTAACTATCTAGGAAGTTGATCAGCCTGGTAAACTAAGTAGTGATTTGTAAATGCCAGTCACAATCAACCTACACTTGACTTACCTGCCATTACAGAGTAGCCATCGAGCAAGAGAATAGTGAGGTATAATCTTCTGCATGATACTGGCCATCACCATGGTAACGACCAGCTGTATACCTATTACACCCTGTGTAAAAAAACAAGTTTAATAAATGAATTTAGATTTGAAGACACTGCTAGAAACTTTCCATATATTTTAAAAATGAAATTTTATAAAAAAGGAGTTATTATTAAACTATTATTGCCATTTAGGCATTCAGGAGCACTTATGTTTAAACTTAAAATATGTAATCTCATCTTATAATCCTCTACAAGTTACCCAAGAGTCACATCCATGTGAATAAAAGTTAAATGAACTAGCACACACATTCAGAAATCTATTCCTAAGAAATGTTATCCATTATATAAGGGTATCAAAATGAAGTGAAAATTAGTGACTTTTTATCCTCCAAATTTACTCTGTTCAACACACATAAAATACTAGCTTGGCAAGCGTTAAAAGCAAATATGGGGTGGTAGTGAATGATTAAAGGGTATTAATTAGGGTGTGATATGGGAGAATTGGCCTGAAAATCACTTTCTAGAAAATTTAATTCACACTGCCATCACCACCAAGTGGGTGGACCTTCAACAATGTCCAAAATCCACTTAGTAATGTCCTCATCAATCCACCTTCTGTTCCCCATGATAACTAAAATTCAAACATTCTCCTTTCTTCACACCTTCCAACTCCCTCAAACTTGTAACCCTCCCCTCTGTAGAGGACAGCCATTTCAGAGAAAATACACACCATCAAAATATGAACTCCTTAGCTTCCACCAAGCTCACAATCACTTGTATATAATACACTAGTCTCTTCCCACACCCTCTAGAAAGAGAGCAGTTTTACACAAAGCAAATCCCTACTGTGCTTCAGAGCCCATTCTAACCACTGAAGAGTTTCCTTCCTACATCATATTTTATCTCTTATCCATTTAAATCCTTCCTATCAGCATTGCAACACCTCTAAATCTATTTTTCTAAAAAACACAAAAAAAAGCAAAAAACACACACAATAATTTTCCCTTACTCTACAGCCCTCCTCATATTATTCTGAGTCATGTTTCAACACTTATTCTTACTTCTATTTTCTCATACCCCCACACAGTTCTGATCTGACTTCTGCTTCAACCTATTCCACTGAAACAACTACCATCAAAATCACTTCATCTTGCCAAATTATATTTCCTTATCTTACATCTCAGCAGTTTTCCCCAAGGTCTACCACAACCACTGCTTTACTCCCCTCAGATGATCAATTCTTTATACTCCTCTGGTGGCTCCTCTATCCCAGCAATCCAAAAATAAGGCTGAATTCCAACCTAAAACCTAATTTACCAAACAAGTACATAAAAAAATATAAAATGTTTAAAAGGAAGCAGTATAGTATATTGATTTAAGATAAATTCTGAACCCAAACTACCTGGTATAGAATCCACCATCCACTAGTTGTGACTTTGAAAAGGTAGTTTAAACATTTTGATTCTTGTAAGTGCCCTGATGAGGGACTGAACCCACAACCCTGGCCTGTAGGAATGACACTCCAACAAACTGAATTACCTGGTCTGGGTAGTTCAAATGGAAGTTCAAAAATTTAAACATTTTGTACTTTCATTTCCTCTTCTACAAAATGAAGCTTAAAATTCAACTACCTTATCAAGTATGGTTAGGAACTGTGCCTGGTACAGAGTAAGAAGTCAATGGGTTAGTACTATTTGTTGTTATTGCTATGGTTATCACTATTTTTATAGAAAAACATTTGTTTTTAATACAAAGAATAAAAGTCTTTTTTTAAAAGATGTTATTTATTTTAGAGAGAGGGTAAGGGAAGGAGAACAAGAGAGAGAGAAACACCAATGTGTGGTTGTCTCTTGCGTGCCCTCCACTGGGGACCCAGCCCACAACCCAGGCATGTGCACTGACTGGGAAGTGAACTGGAAACTCTTTGGTTCGCAGGCCTGTGATCAATCCACTGAATTACATTAGCCAGGAAGAATAAAAGTCTTTCAAAAATATCAGTCTATGAGACAAATAAGTTGAAAAAATCAAATTGCATTGACTGTAACAAACCGTTTGACCAGTTATCATTGTAACAAATGTACTATTGTGGTGTAGGATATCCATCCTGGGGAAGGCTTTGCATATGTAAGGACAGGGATACATACATAAAAACTTCCTGTATTTTCCTAATCATTTTGCTGTGAACCTAAAACTGCTCTAAAATTAAACTCTATTAATTAAATTTTTTTTTCTACATAGAGAAACAATATAAACAATGTCAAAGACCAACTGGGAAAAAGAATTTGTAATTCACATCACAAATGGATATTTTACTTATTAGATATTACAGAGTTCTCATAAATTGATTAGCAAAAGACCAAATGCCTAATGAAAAAGGAACAAATATGTACAGGGAGTTGTCACAAATAGAAACAAAAACTAATGAAAAAAACTATAAACGACTCTGAAACAGGCTGTTTATAAAATGTCTTTGAAACCTAACTCAACTATGGTTTTACTGTAAATACTTTAATGCCTTAAGTTTTACCAATTGGGTTAAGGCTTAGACCAATTTTATATTCACCTAACATCAAAGGTTACATTTTCATACTTTCTTCTTTCACATTTTCTATCACTCGAATTTACTATCCCACTTTTTTATGCTGAAAATATAACATTTATTTACATATATTTAATAGTATAGTGAGCTATTTATTTTTATTGAACTTACTGGGGTGGTATTGTTAATAAAATTATACAGGTTTCAGGTGTACAATTCCATAATACATCAACTATATATTGTATTATGTTCATCACCCCAAGTCAAGTCTCCTTCCATCACCATTTATCCACTCTAAACCCTCTTCTACAACCAACTTCTCCCCTTCTCCTGTGGTAATCACCATGCTGTTGTCCATGTCTGTGAGTCTTTTTGTTTTGTTTTGATTTGCTTTTTGCTTAATCCCTTCACCTTTTTCACCCAGCACCACCATCGCCCCCTGGGATAGCTGTCAGTCTGTTCCATATCAATGAGTCTGTTTCCATTTTGTTAGTTACTTTGTTTATTAGATTCCACAAAAGTGAAATCATATGGTCTTTGTCTTTCTCTGTCTTATTTCACTTAGCATAATGCTCTCCAGGTCACCCAAGCTGTTGAAAAGGATAAGATTTCCATCTTTTTTATTGCAGGATAGTATTCCACTGTGTGAATGTACCACCGCGTTTTTAACCATTCATCTACTGATGGACACTTGTGCTGCTTCCAAATCTTGGCTATTGTTAATAACACTGCAATGTACATAGGGGTGCATATATTATATTCTTTTGAATTAGTGCCTCAGATTTCTTCAGATATATTCCCAGAAGCGGAACTGCTGGCTCGTAACATAGATCCATTGTTAATTTTTTGAGGTAACTCCACACTGCTTTCCATAGTGGCTGTACCAATCTTCATTTCCACCAATAATGCACAAGGGTTCCATTTTCTTTTATTGTTTCTTGATATATTGACAATAGCCATTCTGACTGGTGGGAAGTAATATCTCATTGTGATTTTAATTTGCATTTCTCTGATGACTGGTGATGTTGAGTGTCTTTTCATATGTGTATTGGCCATCTGTATGTCCTGTTTGGAGAGGTGTCTGTTCAGGTCCTTTGGCCATTTTTTAATAGGATTGTCTCTTTGGCATTGAGTTTTATAAGTTCTTTATAAATTTTAGGTATTAACCTCTTATCAAATATATCATTGGCAGATATGTTCTCCCATTTAGTGGGGTTCCCTTTTCATTTTGTTAGTGGTTTCTTTTGCTGTGCAAAAACTTTTTATTTGATATAATCCCATTTACTTATTTTTTCTTTTGTTTCCCTATCTGAAGTGACAGGTCAGAAAAAAATATTGCTACAAGAAATGTCTGAGATTTTACTGCCTATGTCTTCTTCTAGAATTTTTACGGTTTTGAGTCTAAAATTTAAGTCTTTAGTCCATTTTGAGATTATTCTTGTGAATGGTGTAAAAAGGTGGTCTATTTCATTTTTCTGCACATATCTGTCCAATTTTCCCAACACCATTTACTAAAGACTGTCTTTACCCCAGTGTATGTTTTTCTATGTAGTTTGTGATAGAAGTTCTGCAATCTTCATACAATGAATACCATTACAAAGAACTCTTTCAGGCAAAACAAAGTAAAGAAATACATTGGCAAGTATGTCAGAAGGTTGGTGTATTTGAGATTATAGACTTAAAAGTGAAAGTTATTTTTTAGTTAGAAAAAGTTCTGTGGACAAAGTGAACTTCAGTCTAGGCCTTGAAAGAAGTGACAGTATCACAGCATCTTTAAGGTCATCTAGTACAGTATCTTACAACATATATAACAATTTATTAGTGTGTAAACTCCTTCACAGCAAAAACCATATCCTAGTCTCATCTAATAAATGTTACAGGTATTAAATGGCAGTTTAGAAAGACTAATCTGGAAGACTGATATGACAGAATATGATGAACTAAGGAAGAGGCATCTTGTTGAACTTCCCCTCTTCTTAACCCAAATCACAAACATAATGAGATGGTGCTGATAGACCCACTATTGAACATGTAAGCTATATGAAGGCAAAACAAATAAAAATCTGCAAACTGGATTGACTAGAATTAGGAATATCAACTATGTTTATGCAATAATCCAGACCAGAAATGATAAAGCTTTAAAATACAGTGGTATCTCTGGTACCCAAAAGAGAAGAGTTATAAAGATATTGTTGCAAAATTCAAAGGGTGATCAAATATGGGGGCAAAGAAAATTAAAGAGACCAATGCTGAGAAAGGCTAACACCATAATATAGCTGGCATATTATCCGTGTCGTAGTTGATGTTTGACTAAAAACGTTTAATCCAAAAGTATAACTTCACTCCATTCCTTTCCTATGCCGTGTCCATGGTTTTAAATAAAGTTGTAATACTTTCTCGATACTTCATCCATGAACTGTGCTACATATACAATAGGAATCTTCCCCAAATTTCTAAGAGAAGCTAATAAATTTTTCCTAGAATGTATCTTCTGTTGGGAGACTACCTATATATGTGCTACTCAAAGAAAATATGTCACCTTTATCCCAATACAGGAATCTACCTAACTTTTGAGAGGTAGTATTTAAATTATGTGTAAAATATTTCACCAAAGTTATTTTTTTCATTCAGATTTAAGAATCTTTGAAATATATAAAATGGCAATCATTTTACAGATATATGTATTATCAATTTAATACATTAATACAAAATTTAAATAAACTTTTGAGACATTACTATGCAATTGACAATTACAGTATACATGCCAGAGATTAACATTATATAAAATGTAACAATAAAATATAAAGTATAAAATTCATTAACTAAGAGACACAACTATTGGAAATTTTAAAACAAACCATTTTAATGACTTCACTGCCCAATTTAACATCTATCTATAAATTTATATAAAAGTAGAATTTCTTAAATGTTTAAGTTAAAAGTCAAGTTTCCTAAATATTTTTCATCATTTTTAATTAAAACCAAATTGCTTAAATAAATTTAACCATAAGCAAACATAAATCTCACAACAGACAACTGTTAAATTAGACAGAGATGCAGTGAAGCTACATCAGGGTTGAAGTCTCAAATACACGACCATATGGGTCAGTGATTCGCGTAGCCTGAACAATTTATTAGTACTTTAAAACAATAACTTGACCAAAGAAGATACCTTCTGTTTGGATTAATTACCCCCAGGCTCTGACTCCTTCATAACTGGAATCGGGGAAAGTCATTTATGAAACAGCTTGTAAGTACCCAAGAAGGGTGAAACACTGGGGGAACTTAGATTTCAACCTCTCCCATATCTGTTAACCTGCGGCCATGAAGAGCAAAAAAAATGTTATTTGTCTTTAGTCTCTAGAATGATCATTTCCATTTTTGTCAGTAATCATTCCTAGGTAGCTTAAAAAATTATTACCAAGGAAAATTAAACAATTCTCCAAGAAATAAAATGTCAAATGGCAATATTTTATCTTGCTTGTCAATATTAAAAACAAAATTCCCAAACTTAAATACAAATGGGCTACGATTTTAAAATTCAAAGTTGGAATATTGTGTCTTCAGAGGACTTGACATCTTGCTTTGTTTTAGTGATAGCCAGGCATGTTGAGACAGACTTCTCAGAGCTGCTCAAATAACTTAAAGGTCTAAATTTTGTTATTTCAACCTAGATTCACATTAAACATAGAATTCAGACTTTGATATTTAAAGAAACTATCTCTAAACTATATACAAAAAAAGAAATCAGAATCCAAACAACCAAGATCTCAGAGCTACCCAGTTCAGACTCACCCAGAACCCACCTCTAATTTCCAACCTAGTGCTTTTCCCACTAAATTGATTCAGTGCATCCGATGAACATTTACTGAGCAACATACTATATGTGCTGAGCATTAGGACACTTGCATGCACTAGGGAGAAACAGCAGTCCCTACCATCAATGAGCATCCAGTCCACTAAAAGAGTAAACGGACTATTACAATACAAAGTGATGACAGGACAGGCAGAGAATTCTATGAGAAAATAGCAAAAGAACAAAGAGAAATTATTAAGGGCAAAAAATTGTGAAAGGTCATTTTGGAAGGTAAAGCATGAATCCAGACCCAGTGGACTAAGTCTGGGGAACCCTCAGTGACACCTGCTTCAAATGAGATGATAGTAGGTTTGGATGAGATACTGAATGGCAAAACTAATGATTTTATAATTTAACCTGAAGGCAAAAGAAAAATCCATAAAATGTAACATGACCACCTCAGTATTCAAGAAAAATCTCCCTGGATACTGTGTAAAGAACGCATGAGGAACAGCCCACCAGAACTAAGGCAATTACCCAGGTATGAGAGAGGAAGACTTGTATTAAAGGGAGGAACAGTATTCCAGGAAGCAGGAGTGCAGCCGCTCTTACTTTAGTGATAAGAACTATAAATCGCTGTATATTACGTGACAAATGAAGCAGGGCCGCAGTCAAGCAACATTAAAAATCATTATAAATTCAAATTATGTCACTGTAGAAATTATATCTATAAATGGTGAAAGCAAAATATTATTTAAAAAATACATGCTGTCTGATTAACACGCATTCAGTATCTTGCTGGCTTTATCAGGAACTTGGCAAAGAATTTTCTAGTTTCAATGACTGTTATATCCCTAATACTTAGCACAATGGATTAAATAGGCCAAGGCGCATAGTAGGGCACTTTCTATTTGCTAAGTATGAATGAATGGCATTACTACAAAAGAATCTGTCTTAACAGAACTAATATGATCATCTAAAGTGATCTAAGATGATCATATTACATAATAACAAATACGTATATTAAGACAGTACTGCAACCCAATTTCATATGAACAATGGGTTACAGAAATTCAAAAATCTGGTTATGAAACTTTCATAGAGTAGATGAGACATAAGGTGGAAAATGAAATCACACAGATGGAAGAGTAAAAAAAAAGGAATTCCAGGCTAAATGACAAATGTGAATATACAGTAACCATGGAACAGCAAAAAGCCTAGCTCAACCAAAGCACACTTTAGTACAGGACAGAGTTACAAGAAATAAGATGAGAATTTCAGATTGCTCAATCTTTAAAACCAAGAGGATGTATTTAGCTGATGTGTTTAAAAAGATCACCTTGAAGACTTTTAAATGGGTATGGGTAGGAGGATGAAATAATGCAAGCAGCACATAAGAAAACTTAGAGCAATATATTGATCAACTAAAGACAAAACCTAAGACTAAGATAGAAGTGGTTGAAACTAGGAAGGAAAGACCAAAGATAAAAGTACACCAAAAGAAAACCAATCAAATTTTTTAGTGTGACTGAACATGAAGGAAAATAACTGTAGCATGAAACTGAGCAATGCCTCCAAATTTATTTCAGGATGTTTTAGTTTGGGTGATTGGTAGAAGAATCCTAGAGCCACTGACAGAACAGTTGTAGACTGAGGGAAACTCAAGGAAATGAACTAGCAGGCCTCAGACAGGCCCTCCAAGGACAGGACCGTGGCTGCATCCTTAACTTTCCCGAACACACAGAAAACATGTTTTGCTGGTGGTATAATCAATCCACATGAGACAGAATGGCAATAATCAGGTAAGAATTTTATTAATGTACAGTAAAACATAAACTACCAAGTGGATCAATGTTCAAATTCACTAAGTGTTCCATTCAATTACTGTCTTAATGATACATCAAAAGTCAAATCAGTAGTAGGCTACGGGGTGAGTAGGGATTTAAAGCAAAAGGCAGTATGGACAGGCATTTCATTCAGGCAATGCTAAAGTCTGAAGAAATATACAGAATATCCCTCCAGCACAGCAATTTTCAACCTTTTTAATCTCATGGCACACATAAAGTAATTACTAAAATTCTGTGGCATGCCCCAAAACATATTTTTTGCCTATCTGCCAAAAAAATAAGTATAATTTTGATTCATTCACACCAGATGGTTTTTGTTGTAGAAGCTATTGTCATCTTTTCTATTTGACCATCTAAGGGAAAAAAGGTCAGTGTCCTTGACTAAATAAGTCAGATAACACATTTTTACTGCTGCTCTAGAGTATAAATATTCCTACCCCTAAATAGTTCCAGATAAATATGTTCAATTCTTGCTATTTAAACTTTTTGCAGACTTTTAACTGGCAAAACTACTTTCCAATTGATACACTTTCTTTAGATAAAAACCTATCTAAAAACTATTCTAAGTAAATACCACTGATAGGGCTACAATTTGTCTACCTTAGGCATGAGAACCAATCCATATCTAAATTCAAAATGAGAGGACAATTTATTTCTTCCATATGCACTGATTTTATCAAACTTTTAAAGTGTTAACCATGGACACCTACAAATACTATGTGATAAGTGATATGGGAGAGGTCAGTGCCAGTGTTAGAGGAGCACTTCAAGAAAGGGAGTAATTAAATCTACATAGACGAACTGGGAATGACTGGTTCACAGAGGTGACATCTGAACTAGGCTTAAAAGGTTGAAGAAGCATCCCTCTGTCAGATAGAAAAGGAAGATAAGTTTAAACAGATACACTTATCTGTACAAAGAGAGTAAATGGCATGATCCAAAATAATGAGCGGTTCTACGTGGCTAGACTTTGGTTGGCTTCCACACAATGGACCTTTCTGCAGGTGCTTAAAAATAAGTCCAGCATCTTAAGCCTGGAAATAACCAAATCAAGTTATTTGATTTGGTGACTCTGCCACCATGATAGAAAAATTAAGTAGAGGGGTAAAAGTAATTGGAGGCAAAAAATAACTTAGAAATCAACTGAAATACGTAGCCTGCACTAAAACAGATTCAAAAACAAAATCAAAATAAAAAAGAATAAAAATTTTTAGACAGAAAAAAATAAGCTATGCATAAGATTAGTAACTAGTAACTATCTCTACAAGAAAAGTATCAGAGGGAAGGATAAAACTTGGGTGATTATGTAAAGATATGATGGAAATAATGGGTATAATTCTTTGAAGAAACTAAGCAATAAGAGGAAAATCTGATGTTACTAGAATGGTTTATATTAAAAACATATTTTTTTTTTGTAAAGGGGGAAAATATTTAAGGCAATGAAAGTAACATGCTTAAGGCAAAATGGAAGTAACCAGTATGGGGGGGTGCTGAATATTCTAGAAAGAAGTTAACTGCGGGAATTTAATCACTTAAGAATCAGAAATAGGTGAAACCAAAGGTATAAGTTGAAAGCACAACTTTATGAGACCTTATCCTACTAAACAGAAGCACAAATAGATATAGAGATGTCTGAATTTTTAAAACTTGGGCAGTCAAAGTTTGAGACACCTCGAATATTAACCACACCAAAGTCAGGATCTTGGCAATGTGATTGACTCAGAGGAGGTCTAGAAACTGGAAAAGACAGGTCTAATGAACTTATACATGTGGATGACTGGCAGACCCAAGCTGGGTATCTAAAAATGATTACATCCAACAGGTTCTTTAATATGATTGAGGGCTGTCTAGATTTAATCCAGGAGAGATTCTTCCATACAATACAAAACAGCATAAAGCAATCATAAACAGGTAAAAAAACTCCTGCCCACTGACCACCTCTAAAATCCCAGGGTTGATTATAGGGGCTATCCTGGCTTTTATCTGGTTTTATAACATAAAACAAAACTCCAGCTCTTACAGATACCATAAACAGGCCTGAAAATAAGAAAAGGAGGCCTTTGCTAAATAAACAGAAGATTTCAGTAAGAAAACAGCTAAAGCATATAAATAAGGTCACCTATTGATATTTCATATGCATTTACTGATTTAACTATATGAAGTCACTGATATTTAACTGTTTTGACCCACAAAATGGCAATTTCCTATAGTTCAAATTTAAACTGTAGAGCACAGGGGGCAAACACAAGGCTCGCAGGGCCAAATTCGGCCCTCCACCTTGTTTCATCCCGCGCGGCACCTTGTTTCTAACTGGTGGCAGCGCTGAGCTCTTGCTTAACTGTTAAGGTGTAGTTACATTTATACAGTCCTAAAATTACTTTCAGCCCTTTGAAAGCAACTGCAAGGCTGATGTGGCTCCGGGTGAAAATGAGTTTGATACCCTGCAATAGAATTTTATATATAAGAAGGTAAATGAGTGAAAGAGAACTGTAAAACACAATTATCAAGAGCTATGATTTTGAACTCAAGTACATACAAAGGTTTTCAAATTTAATTGTTTACACAATTAGGTTGGTTTGCCAGCATCAATGTTTTATAGCATAAAATACATTTTTAATTTCTTTAAAGTAATACATATAAGCAGATATTTTGCTACTTTCCAACTCAAGAGTAAGAAATTTAATGTACTTTAAAGTAAAAAGTGATAAACCCTCAATAAAATGCCTAGGTACATTCTAAATATCTTTGTAATTGTAATTAGACCTACAGTACAGTAGAATGCATATATTTGACATAACTATTCAAAAAGAGCAGCTTCCAGGCTTCCGCTGAATATGATGAGATAAAGCTGTTTTTCAGGGTTTGATTAAATTTAGAAATAAACTTCAGACATTTTCATCAATATAAATTGGTAAGACAAAGCAGACCTGTTAAAAAATGGAGGGCAAAGATACACACTTTTACATAAGAAAAAAAAAACATTCTAGTTAAATATAATTCATAAACCACTTTAACATTAGTGTTAAAATTAATAGTTGTTTATTTCAAAAGATAATTTTCCAGATAAAGTAGGTTGAATGAATTATGCAATATCTCATATAAAGTAATACTATACAGTCATTAAAATGTTGATGAATACAATATTTTTAAAGATGTTAACAAACAACTTTATCTCTAGCCAAAACATGAATAAATGTTTCATTATAGTGCTAATAGTAACAACAAAAGTTCAATGGAATAAGGGTTCCCTAAATTCTGTCATTCTTCTTTACCTGTATTTGCTGACATTATAGAAAATCTCCCTACAGATCTATATTCAAGTAAGATATTAGTCAAAACTAATAAATTTATACTCGACATTTATAAATCTCTTTGTTCAGATCAATTCCTACTCATTACTCAACCTTCACCTCCTTTATAAAACCTTCCTTGCTAAATACATATAATAACTTCAAAACAGCCTTTATCATACTCAACTGTGACCACTAATTTAAGGGTCTTGCCCCACTAAAACTGTATTCATCTAATTTCTTCAGCCCCATGCCCACTACCAGGAAAGTGTCTCGCACATGCGGTTTTCAATACAAGCTGAACATTACCTTTTAGAAGAAATTAAAGGATAAAGCATAAATTTGACCACTGTTCTTCACTACATTCAGGTTCCTACTATGTACCAAGCAATAAACTTTAGCATAAAAAAGAAAATTATTCACTTCAAGACCAAAAGACAATGTATTGTGCTTTCTATATTATCTCAGAAGGAAGTGGTATACCTATTTATTTTTACAAGAGAATCCTCTCAATTTAATGCAATAGGTATTTGTGTTAAAATACTTTCTTTTAAACAAACTAAAAACTATAACTTTGTTAAATGAACTAATAAAGCTTCATTAAACAAATTTTAACTAAAAATTTTAGCTTAACTCTAAATTTTAAGCCTTATACAAAAGTCAAGAAATTTAATGTGCACCTCTAATGTTAACTATTAGAAAGATGCATTCATTATGATATTTGAATGTGTTGAATAATTAAACACACTAGGGTTATAGTGGTTCTGTCACTAGCTACACAGCAATTAGACAAGTCCTTTCTGGGAGTCATTCCTTATCTATAAAATGACAAGAGTTGGCAAATGATTGCTAGATCTTAAAAAATTTTAATATTAACGATTGTAATATTTTAATTAAATACACAGGTCGCTAGTTTTCACATATTTACTATTTCTAAACTACCATAAAGCCTATAATATGTAGTTATTGCTGATAGGAATGAATAATTAATTATCCCTTCCTTATAATGATTAAAGGAGCCTACATTTATAGGAGACCTGAAAGGAAATCACAGCTCAAAGTTAAAGGAGTATACTAGCCTACTGCCCAGCACTCTCAACTTAATTAGTGGTTTGTGGGACTTCCCCTCAGATTTGTGAATGGCAGTAGTTCTAGAGTTTTTGTTTTATTTTAATTTATCTCGGATACACAGCCAATTCTCTTCTATTAAATGGTTCATTATCTTTATGATCTGAAAAATTTTCGTGACTATCAAGAAAAAGAACTATGGCCCTGGCCAGGTAGTTCAGTTGGTTAGAGCATTGTCTTGATATGCCAAGTTTGTGGGTTCAATCCCCAGTCAGGGCACATAAAAGAATCAACCAATGAAAGCATAAATAAGTGGAACAACAAATCGATGTGTGTCTCTCTTTTCCTCTCTCTCTAAAACCAATAAATTAAAAACAAAGAAAAAAAACTATGATGACCGTAAATACTTTTGATATGAATGATTGAGAAGCTCTCTATTATAAATCTAGAAGAATGATAGTTGAAATCAAATTAGAAAAGTTTGTCTTAAAGGACTACTTCTCAGTTGAAGTTATGACTTACAATGAATGTTACCAGAGCTTTTCTTAGCTGTCCCTCCAGATTAGACAACATATTTTGTTGGCAATTAATTCTAATTCCAATTATCCAGATTCTTGTTTAGTTTCTTTTTTGTTTTAAAGATTGGATTAGGAAAGGATTGGTATATTAAATTTGAACATCTGCTCTACCCAAAGAACTAAGCTGTCTAGTGATAAATGGTATAGTGAGGCTGCATTGTCCGAATGTTAATTAATCTCACAGGGCAAAGGAGGGGGGAGGTAGAAGCATAAATTTAAACAGAGGTAAAATTCTACAAATGAATTTAACCAGTAATAAATGCAAATAAATGCAAAACTTTTAAGGAAAAAACATTATGGCTTCTCTTTTGAGTAGGACTGTATCCAGAAACTAACAATTCTAGTCATGAAACTTGTACTTGAATATGTATGTTCATGAATCATAAAACATTGGAACCATTTTCTAATCAATCATTTATACTCATCATAAAAATGGCCAAAGTCATCTTAAATGATAAAAAATACTTAATAAACATTCAAGTACATGAAGTTTTGGTGAGCAGAATCCTTCTGTACAACTTCTTTAAGGAAAAGAAAGTAGGAAACCATGGCACTGCTTTTCCTATGTGGATCATTACATTTGGGCAAACACTGGCAATCGACAGGTTAAAGATGACAAAAATCAGCTAAGCAATGTGTGAAGGGCAGACATAGATAATGACATAAAAAAATAAGCAATTCAGATTGCTTCAAAAGGCTTCTACTACTTATCACAAAGTTAAAAACAGGAAACCATTAAAAGAAGAGGAACAGCCATAGCTTTTATGACATTAACTGATGGTAGTCTATATAATCATATATTTGTAACATGAAATTGAACAACTTGTTGAAGTTCCTTTTTCAATAAGTCATTTACACTGGTGGAGAAGTCTTCCTTTCTCTCTTCAATGACCTTTAGCATTTCCATCTCATCCCTTCTTCACAATCCAAACCTCCACTTTCAAGAACCTATTACAAGGTTCAATCATTATCACCTACAGCACCTATCTTTTCCATTAAGGAGCTTTATGATAAATAAAATAAGGTAAAAGAAATTTGAAGGAATCCTTATTGTGATTTACAGAGTGTTTAGCATGTGAGTTAGAAAGTTCAATAAATATGATAGTAATAATGTATGATAGTAATAATTTCTCTAACACTATCTGAGATGTAATATTAGGTATTAACTGGGTTGGGAAAGACTTTCTAGAAATATATAATCACTAACTATATTATTTCTACAGGAAAATATTTTTTTAATTCAATCTTTGATAAGTTGAAACTTATCAAAGATAAACAATAAGACTGGTACAACAGTAGTGTCCAAACAACCTGGGTTAAAGCCAGATTCCAGGCTGTATGGCTTTGGATCGAGTTACTCTAATCTTGATGTGCCTCCATTTTTACAATACATCTGTAAAATGACCCAGAAATATGACTTGTGGGTATATATCCAAAGAAACCCAAAACACTAATATGAAAAGACACAGGTACCCCTATTTTCATTACAGAATTATTTACAATAGCCAAGATATGGAGGCAACCTAAGTGTCCATCAATAAATGATTGGACAAAGGTATAGTACATATGTAAAATGAAATATTACTCGGCCATAAAAGAAGAATGAAATCTTGCCATCTGCGCCAACATGAACAGATTTAGAGAGTATTACGTTAAGTGAAATAAGTCAAAGGAAAGACACATACTATATATAGTTTCACTTATATGTAGAATCTAAAAAAACAAAACAAAACAAAAATGAACAAACAAACAGAAACAAACTCACAGACACAGAGAACATTTTGTTAGCTGTCAGATTGTGGGGTGGGGGTTAAGTTTAGGGGAATCAGTGAAAGAAGGGAAGGAATTAAGGTGTACAAATTGCCAGTTACAAAAACAGTCACTGGGATATAAAGCCTAGGGAATATAGTCAATAACACTGTAATAGCTACGTCTGGTGTCAAATGGGCACTAGACCTAACAAGGTGATCATTTTGTAAGTTATATGAATGGCTAATTACTATGTTGTACATCTGAGACTAATTAATATTATAAGTCAACTATAATATTTTTCTACTATATATAATTTTCATTATATATAACTATATATAATTTTCACATTGGAAAATAAAAATAATAAAATTTTAAAAAGAATAAAAAGTTAAGAGAAACCCCAAAATATAACTACTTCATAAAGATTTAAATGAGTTAATGTAAGTAGAGTAGATAACTATTAACCACTAAGTAAATGTAGCTATTATTATTATTGAGAAAAAAAGTAAAATTCTACTTCTTAACCACCATCTGACATACTTCTCTACTTACCATTAAAGGCCTAGTTCAATCAGTCATTTATGAAACTCTTCTTAAATTTCACAGAAATCGAACATTCCTTCCTTTGTCCCCTCAATGTATATTCAGTACCATTCACAAATTCACATGTTAAAAATCACAGAACTTTGGGTCAAACTACCAAGGTCATCTAGTTCTAGTTCAAGCAGACTATTTATTCAAGCCTTGTATTTATTGTACTATCTAGCTCAAGCCATATATTTGTTGTACTTTTCCTAGTCACTTTTAGAGATAATGCTAATGTATAAGCAGATTAGATTTCATAAGATCTAAAGTTTTTTTCTTTATTTTTATTGTTGACACTATTACAGGTGACCCTACTTTCCCCCACTGTGCCATTCCCTGCGCCAACACTTCCCTCTAGCCACCATCGCACTGTCGACTCTGTCTATAGGCCTCAAGATTTTTTAAAAATAAAACATTATAGTCAGACATTAAGATCCTGAGTCTCAATATCAATGTATCAGAAGCTGATATTGTTTTAGGTTTTTCTAAAGCTTTAGTTCATGGCCAAAATATGAAATACATTGAATCTATTTTAACAACAGAATTACTAAATCTGATTTATGTAAGTAAAAGATATGAACGTAGTATCAGGATATTAGCTGTATTCTCTCATGAACTGTAATAATTAAAAAAAAACTAAGATTACGTGGCACAAAAATGCAATTTATTCAATAAAATATAATATCACCTACTACTATAGACTTTATTTTTTTAAGTTCTATTATTTCCCTGTTCACTGTTTAGAAAAAAAAAACAATAATATATAACTTTAGCAAAAGAATTACTACAATAAATTTTTAGTATGCAGCTCATAAATATAGTCAGATACCAGGCATATAAACTGTCCCAATAAAACATACATCCCATAAAAGGGCTGTTTGTGTTTTAGAAAGTTATATCCCTATTGTCAAAAACAATACCTGACATAGATAGCACTTACATAATGAATGACTGAACAAATATTTTCGAGAAAAAACCATGATTTTTAAATGTTTGGTGAAATAAAAGGTACAGTCATTTCAATCAAAACTAAAAGAATGTTCATTTCACCAGGACTGGGTATTTACAGACAAGTTTAATTTTTCAAAGTTCCTTTGGGGCAAGTTGTGTTCATTCTTGATTTTGTAACATGGGCAAAACCATGGTACAACAGTAAAAAATAAATAAATTCTCTCTTTGAAAGGAACACTTTAGAATACATTCTGATTTTTCTAAGATCAATTTGCTTTAAGCTTTATCCCAGAGCAAATTAAAACACGCACACACACACACAAATTATTTAAAATGTGGACTAAAACCCGGAGTATAAACCAGTCTTACAAATTAACCTCCATCGACCAAAAACTAACCAAGAGAATAGCCTCTACTATTACTTGAACTAAGCCTCTTTCAGAAAGAAGTAGTAAATGAGAGAAGTCAGTGGAAAAGTTAGAGAACTGAAAAGAAACCTGAATCTCAGCCACTATGTGATTAACTAATGAAACCTGACTAGGATCCACCCATCAAAACAGACCACATTTTGGCCCATAAAACACATTTTAGTAAATTTCAATGAGCTGAAATCATACAATGTCTGCTCTCAGAACAACAGAAAGATAACTTAAAAATCTCAAAATATGTGGAGATTAAACATTTTTAAATAACACATGGTTCAAAGAAGAAATCTCAAAAGGAATTAAAAATATTTTGAACTAAATGAAAATAAAGACAAAATTTATCAAAATTTATGGGGTGCAGCAAAAGCAGTGCTTAGAGGAAAATTCATAACAGTGAATGAAGCATATCAGAAAATATTCAGAATCAATCACCTAAGGTTCCACCTTAGGGAGCTAGAAAGAGCAAATTAAATCAAAAGCAAGCAGAAGAAAAATATATTAAGAAATAGAGCACAATTCAATGAAACTGGAAATAGAAACTCAATTGAAAATAATCAATGAAACCAAAAGCTGGTTATTTGAAAGGATCAGTAAAATCAGTAAGTCTCTAGCCAGAATTAAGATAAAAAAGGAATAACAGAAATTACTATATTAGAAATGAAAGAGCAGCCGTCAGAGTTCCCATGGCCATTAAAAGGCTCATAACACTATGAACAACTATATGCCCACAAATTTTATAACTTAGGTAAAACAGACCAGTTCTTTGAAAGACACAATTTGTCAATAGTGACACAAGAAATAGACAATCTGAATAGGTCTATATCTATTAAAGAAATTGAATCAGTAATTAATAACCTTCCCAACAGAATGCACCAAGCCCAGAGGGGTTCACTGGTGAATTTTATCAAACATTTAAGGAAGAAATTATACCAACTCTCTACAATTTCTTGCAGAGGATAGAGGCAGAGGGAATACTTACTAACCAATTCTATGAGGCAAAGACATAATAATAAGAAAAATAAAACTACAGAACATCACCTTTCAATAAACACAGAAAATCCCAAACAAAATACTAGGAAATCAAATCCAAAAACATATAAAAATAATTATATACCACAACTAAATGGGATTTATTCTAGGTATAAGAGGATAATTCAACATTTGAAAATCAATTAAACTAATCCACCACATCAACAAACTGATCATCTCTGAGTATCACTAAGCACAAAAACGTCCAATATCTTCATCGAAGTCTCTAATGTCTGCATTACAGTTCTCTCAAAGTGTGGTTTAAGGACCACCAGTTTCAGACTTACTGGTAACCGTAAAACGCATTAAAAATAAGATTCTGAAACTTCACCCTCCAATAATGGGTCCCAGATAAGCCTTTTTAATCAAGGATTATAGGTGAATCCTAAGCAAAGTCAAATTTGAGAACTAGTGTCATAACCCACTTTTCAAAACTCAGCTGAAGTCACCTACCACCATGACCCCCTCTCCACAGTTAGAATTTCTTTCTTCTGCACTCTTTGAGGACATTACTTGTACTTCCCTTATAACATTTACCACATTCTCTTCCCAACGCCCCTTCTCACGTCCCAAAAGGAAAACTCTCTCATAAATTTTAAAGCAGAGGTTTACAACCTTTTTTCCCAACAGACCACAGCTCAGTCCCAGCAGAAGTTACCACAGGGTGCTATATAGGTAAAATAAGCTGTGAGATACCTTCAATTCCAGGAGCTAGCTCTACGTCTACTTTTGTTCCCCAAACCAGCCTAAATGGTGAAAAGACCTATTTGATTAAAGTTGGACTGAAAGTTTCAAAAAGAAAAGTAATAAAACATACAGTCCTATTCCTCTAGTGAGTACATAATATTTTTAGTCTGGATCATAATCCTATAGTCGGTTGCTCACAAAAGGAGAACCTTACTATGTACATAGGCATTTGCTGCATTTTGATCTACATACTGTACCAGAGAATAAGAGAACAGAATAAGTTTATACCTATTAAAACAAAAACAAAATCAAGGTGTCCCAAGGCTTTGTTTTCCATTTCATAGTATTTAAGACACTAATGAAATACTTGGCCAAACACAGATTCCAAGTATTACCTATATGATATATAAAAAATGAAAAGATGATAAAAGAAACCAAACTTGAGAAATTAACACAGAAAAATACGTGGAAATCAGATTAAATCTTATTTAATCAAAAAGATGTACTTATTCTGAAAAAAGTCCTGAGTGAAGTCGTAGAATCACAAATACAAGTTAGGTGTTTTAATTCCCATTAAGTCCTACTTCTCTTATCTAAGAGGAAAATGGACTTTTATATATCTGGGTAATTTTGCCAAAATCACATAATGATGGGCAGAACCTGGGGCTTCTGAATTCAAGTACTGCATCATTTTCATTATATCATTAGGTAAAGGAGTGCAAAAGTTTTCAATTTAACCAAGCTGAGTCCTAAATAACTTCAACCCTTGTTAACTTCATTTAATGGCTAAACTCTTTCTTTTGAAGGATTCCAAGCACTGACTACATTTACACATACAAACATTATCAATTTCATAGATGGGAAAGCTAAACTGGAGTTAAGTAAATTAATTTAGAAATACAAGCAATACCAGAATGGAGAAAATCAACTACCTGGCCCCTGGTGACATTCTCCAGGTGACATTCTCTTAAGTGGCATTTTGAGAAACAGCATAAATTTGTTTACCTTAGCTTAAAACAAAACTACTTTTTTAAAAAAATGAGGGTTTCTACTTCTAGTATTTCAGAATACTGGGAATAAGTTCACATTCAGCTTCTCTGTGATTACTATGAATTCAAGGATTTTAATTACACTGTATCTTAACCTTTTAAGACCAAGGAGTCAAAAACAGCTTAAATTTAAGAAGTGGAGATCTGAGTTTTAATCCAGACTATGCCAACTGTTGTTACTTTAGTTTAAGTCAATACCTATTTCTAAACCTCAGATTCTTTACTTCTGTAAAACTGGTAGTAGGGATACGGTGTTGGACTACTATCTTTGGTTCCCTCCAGTTTTACAGTTCCCTGTCTAATTTCATTGATACTAAAGGAAAAAAAAAACACAGTATTATTCACTGAGGTTAATACACACACATACACACAAACACAGTGCCCAAGAGTCAGAGGTTAGTAGTCATAGCTCAGTAGAGTTTACCAAGAACCACATTATTTGAAGGTTCTTTTGTTTCACATTCATTCAAGTTTCTAAAGGTCATTCAAAAGTCAATCATTACACACAATAGCTGAACAATGTCAATATTAGGTTCTGGAAAAAGCATGGCAAACTAAAGTTAAATTCCAAGAAAGCTCTCTACATGAGGATGTGAAATCTTTTAATATACTCAAGTAACTGATAACATTGAATTTTGCCAGACCCCTGTGATCTTGGTAAACAACGTAAGGAGGAAATTCCCCCATTCCCACCCCACCCTTTCAAGTTCTGGAAAGGGTTTACTGCAAAAAACCACTGGTCCCCATAGGACTTGGGTAAAGCTCACGGATGACCCTCTTGTTTATCTGACAAGGCCAGACACAAACCTGCAGATTCATTCTTTGCTTCATACATGACTAGCTAAATTGCTTGTCCCTGTACATCAATTGGAATAAAATGTTTGTTACCCAAATTCTGGTAAAGATGCTCTCCACCCAAGTACCTGAACTTGGCCCACCCTCAATTTGAAACAGCACACAATTCCTTAGCAGATCCTTTACAGAATAAGCTGATTCGAGAGTAAAACAATCTTTGATCTATCAGACCATACTACCCTTTCATTTAATTTCTCCTCTTTAGATGAAGAAAAGACTTCATCTAAGTTCTTTTTAGCCTTGAAAAATCCCTTTTGCCTAACCGTTAGGACTCTTGCAGAACTTTTATTGTCAGGGCATTCTCCCTATTGTAATAGTCCTTACCCCCAGGCCCTTGCAATACTCCTTCCAAATAAAGTATTTCCTTACTAAGTCCAGATTTTTTATCTGACACCCTTTCCAACTCCAAAAGGGCTGAGTTTGAAAGATAAACTGACCTTGCGGTTTCTTTAACTAAAAGACAGGTGTTTATTACCCTAGAAAGGCTAAAGGCATTTCTAAGGTCTGAAGTTTTGGGCCACGACCCTGCAGCTAAGGGGGCAGAGGAGATGATCAACTAGACGAGCTCAATTCTGGGACCACCAGACACGAACAACGGAGCAAGGTCAACTCTGGGACCACGCGCCGTACACTATGAATGGGACACGAACATTTTGGCTACCTACACCGTACTCCTGGATGTAACTCGCGGTTGGGCAGTTCAGACGTTGCTTCCCCAGGGGCACAGGCCCTTCTGGCGCTCCGGGGCAGATGGTGGGTCCTGCCCTGAGGCTCATCCCACTGCTCCCACCCGCCTCCATCCTCAGCTCGGAACTCGACCGGCTCCCTTCACTGGACTGACCTCCCGGCCCTTCCTCCCCAGTTGTTACTCCAGCCTCCACAGAAAGACTCACCATGGCGCCAAGCACAGATAGTGGACCAGATGCCCTGGAGTCACCGTAACCGTTCCAGACCTCCCAACCCCACAGTGCAGCCGGGAATCTCTTGACACTGAAAAGGATAGGCTCTTCCTGCTCTTTCGGAAGTTCTGCCCTCGCGGGACAGGAAGTCCCGCCCCTCTCCTGAACGGCGGCGACCCCACGCCACGCAGAGGTGAGGTACGCAAGACGTCCTCTACCGTCTCTTCACTGAGTGTTAGGTTAGAGGCGGGGGGGCGGTGCTGACCTTGAGAGCGCGCGGGAAGGCGCAGGCGCAGCACAGGTAACTGGGCGGGCTGCCTCCCATTGTGGCGCCTGCGAAATCCTGAGGTAGGTTGGGTGGTTTGGACGTCGACGCATCCTCACTGTGGTAGGTGATGGAGGCTCAGGTTGGGGAATGGGGTAAAAGTCGACCCCAGACCCAGCGGATTAGGGGAGGGATGAAACCTCAGGCCGTGCTCGGGCTGAGACAATACAGTAATTGCCTCAGTTCCGTCACGCCCTTTTTCTTTTTACCTTCTCGTGGGTTGTTGGTTTTTTTTTGTTTGTTTGTTTTTGTTTTGGCTAACCCATTCTGGAGAGTACGGATCGTAAGAGACCTGTGTCTCTGTCATCTTCGCTCCCTGCTTTAGTAGTCCCCAGCTCTACCCTTCTTCAGGGCAGTGGAATTTGATCAAGAGAAGTTGCTTCACTACTCGCAGATACCAGCGGAAGCCAGAAAAACATACCAACGGCAGAGAAACCAGGAAGAGAATTCTGCCTATTTAATACATTACAATATGGACTGTTTCCTTTTAGTTTAAATATATATATCATCAGCTTGAAGAAAGTGAAACTCCCATATACCTCTTAATTTTGTGTTTTCCACCCCAGAATCTGTACCTATCAACTCTGCTTTTTACAACATTTGGCTCTAATAAGACAGTACTGGAGGCAGCTTTGGAATGTATATACAAGTGCCTTTATCCCAAAAGATACTTCACAACGTGGAGATCCTTGCTTAAGTCGAGATCGTATTTGCAGTTACATTTATAGGATGTATTGCCGTAGTGCTTAGCTTTGTCATTAATCCGGAATTGAGGAGGGAAACTAGGACGCTTCAGAAGTTAAGAAGGTAGGGCAGAGGTGGTTATAGGTATTACATTCCACCCTCCTTATCAAACTATCCGCAAAGCATGGTGTCTAAGCTATAAATAAATTGTAAAAAGACCCTGAGTATCAGAGTTCTGAGCTATCCAAAAGAAGCATGCACAGAGCAGTTGCTTTATACTAGAAAGGGGGCTAGAGACTATGCATTGGTTTAGGTTATGTTTTTGTGGGCAGATGAATTGCATAAGAATCAGAAGATACAGGAATCATAAGCACTAACACTGGAAACAGCTAGATGTGGGCGGGGCTGCAAAATTATTCCTGAAACCCATCCTGCTGTGGATGAATCCAGAACTTTCCTGAGGGTTCCACCTCTGCTGTAGAGGGACAAGATTGTAAATAGACAAGCCCCAGGGCATCTGCAGATGGTAAGTGTGGTAGAGGGATTGGAGTAATTTTCTGGTGTGTCTGGGAAGCAGCTGCTAAAGGAAGAAAAGATGCAGAAGGAAAATGGCTAGCTGTCATTGACAGCACATCTTGTGAAGTCTTACTCTTTCATTTCTGACACTGGTTCTTACATCTGCCTGAACCTGGCAGCCTCATTGAGGTTCACGAAGCATGTCCTATGTGACAGTAAGACTGGAATTATTATCAAGGTGGAATCCATCCCTGCTACGTACAACCATGAAAGGAAATCACAGTCAGTATCTGTTATTTGCATATTATTTTTTATAGATCAGAGGGTTTATGTTCCTTATTTAGTGTATGGTAAGTTGATAACCCTTAGTTAATATTCTTTCTATTTTTTAAAGATTAAAATGCATACAATATATGTTTTAAGACAGCATTTCCCAGGGGAGATATACATATATATATATATATATATATGTATATCTCCTACAGAATAATTAGAATGGTTTGTATTGGTTACATGCCTTGAAGTGGAGGGATTTATCTATTTCTATTACTTAAAATAGATGAGAGTCAGACAAAGACATAAAGGAGAGAATTATGAAAGGGAAAAAAGGTGTGGATGATGGAGACTAAGAAGAAATTTGGGCCCTGGCTGGTGTGGATCTGTGGTTTGAGCCTCTGCTTTCGAATCAAAAGGTCACTGGTTGGATTCCTGGTCAGGGCACAGGCCTTGAGTTATGGGCCAGGTCCCTAGTTGGGGATGTGTGAGAGGCAGCCATTTGTTTCTCTCCATCTCTTTCTCCCTCCCCCTCTCTCTAAAAATAAAATCTTAAAAAAAAAATGTGGTAGATTTGGGCAGGGGACTTAAGGAGTCCAGTCTTTGATATAGGTCTTGGTGGCTTACTATTACTATGATTAGGACTTCCTGAATGAGAAAACACCAGCAAAAAGTTAACTTCCTCTTCAACACCCACACTGACCTGGAACATTTTCCACCATAAGACCTATCACTTGGCTAAGTCCAGCACCATAGTCTTTGTAAAATGTTTTTCTGATGAGCCCCCTCCTACAAAGAAATTTCCATTACTCTTACATTTAATAAAGATGATTATTACATGTTTTCTTATGTAGTGCCTTTGTAATTCCCCATGTATATTTTTCTAATTAGACACAAACGCCTGGTAAGCTGGGGCCCTTTTTATATTGTCTGCCTCCTTCCCTTAAGAAATAATAAATATAGATAAATGTTCATTGTAGCAATAATTAGGTAAAAAATTAGGAACAATCTTAAACAATTAGAGATTAGTCAAATTCCACCATGTATACTTAGTGAAATATACTATACCTATTTTTAAAAAGCCATTAGACTAGTCTTTCAAATGGAAAATGTTTATTTTCTAAATTAAAAGAGTAAGATGCAAAATTGTGACCAGTATGATTGCTTTGATGTGAAAATAATCCTAATCATGGAACAAAGAGTAAAAAAGGAAGTTACCAAAATATATCAATCACCACTCCTGGAATTCCCACTCTAAACCTTTCTGTAAGGGCATAATTTTTTTAAAACTTTTTTTCTTTTCCTTAAGAACAGGTGAAGGCTTTTCTAATGCTTTATAGCATACACTTAACACTGCTCTCATCATCCTAATTTGGGACAAAAATGTCATATTGTAACCCTTTAATAATTCAGTAGCGTGACCTTCCTATGAGCTTTCCTTTTTTACATGTTACCATAGTTATATGTAGGATAACACCACAAATTTGATTAATTGAAGGAATAACTCGTGCAATTTTTACACAAATTAAACAATGTACATTTTCAAGGGTCACTAGCATACATAAATGGAACCTTGATATCATTTTGATATAAAGGAAGTATTTGAACAACCACCAATACAGTAAACATACAAAACCATAAGAAAGTCTGTTTAAAAGGTAAATTAACTTTATTCATTCATTAGATATTATTGAGTACTTTCCCAGTCACTGTACTAGACTTGGGGAAACAGTGGTAAATAGATATGATTCCTGCTATCGGGATTTACATTTTAGTGGTAATAGGCTATAAAGTATAAGACAATAATTGTGCTAAGCAGAAAATTAAAGTAGATAATTATTATTTGTAATCTATTTTAGATTAGATGGCGAAGGAAAGCTTCTGAGAAAGGGCCATTTAAGCTGCTATTTGACAAGAGAATCTAGCTTTGCAAAAATTGGGTGAACCATTACTTGCAGACGGGGCAATAATACAAAACCCTAAGGCATGAACTAGCTTGATAATTTCAGTAACCAAAAGAAGACCTACCTGGCTGTAGCATAATGACTAAGAATAAGTTTGGAGGTCAGAAAGAACTAAAGTATGTTGACATTAAAAGCCAGAAAAGTGTTTGGATTTTATTCTAAATGCAATGGAAAAAGCATATTAACCTAAGGACTGATATGAAATATTTTAAAATCTATTCTGATATCTTTTTATTGGAATGTTTAGTCTGTTTACATGTAACACAATTACTAATATACTTAGATTAAAATCTGCTATCATATTTTTTTCTCTTTGTCCCATCTCTCTTATGTTGATTTTCTTCTATTATGCCTCCTTTTACATGAGTTATGTTTACTCATTCCATTTTCCCATGTGGTGGGAGAAATGAAATAAGTAAAAATAATTTGTATTGTACCTCTTCCTGGGCAGTGTAAGGACCTGTGAACACATCAACTTAATTTACCACCTCACCCCATATTATGCTCATATATATTGTGTACACTTTAATATATATTCTAAATTCTTTAAAAGCATTTTTATACAATTAATATGCTTTTATATTTACTCAGACATTTACTTTGTCTATTGTACTTCATGACACTCTGAGTTTGAACTTCCATCTGGGATCATATTTCTTCCTAAAGAACAAGCTTTTGAAAGTGTCTGCTGGTGACAAATTCAGTTTTTCTCTCCTGAATCTATTTCACCTTTATTTTCAAAGAACATTTTTACTGAATTAACAACTATTTTCTCATTTTGAAGATATATTCTGTTGCTTCTGGCTTCCATAATTTTTTTTGAGAAATAATGTCTTTTATTTTTACCCCTTTAAAGGTAGTCTCTTTTTCCTTCTGGTTGCTTTTAAGATGTTCTCTTAAATTTGAAGCAGTTTTATTCTAGGACTAAAAGCTATTTTATTTGTTTTCTTTTTGAGATTTGTAATGCTTGAATCTGGGATCTGATGTCATTATGCTTTGGAAAATTCTTAGCTCTTGTTTCATCAGATATTGCTTCTGCCCCTCTTCCCTCCTGGTATTCCACTTGAATGTATGTCAGATCATTTCACTTTATTTCTTCGGTTTCCATTCATATGTCTCACTGTGGTTAAGTCTGGATAATTCTTACTTTTTTTTTCAGTTCACTGTTTTTATTTATTTTTAAAATTATTTTTTAAATTTATTTTTAGAGACAGTGGAACAGAGAATGAAAGAGAGGGAGAAACATCAGTGTGAGAGAGAAACATCGATTGGTTGCCTCTTCTATACCCTGGCAACCCAGGCATGTGCCCTGACTGGGAACTGAACCAGTTATCTGTTTCAATCTGATCTTTCATTTTCTCAAACATATTGAACATAATTATATTACAGCCTGTGTCTAGTATTGGGTTGGCCAAAAAGTCCGTTTAGTTTTTCTTTAAAATAAAAGACACATTTTTCATTTTCACTGATAACTTTATTGATTTGGATATTTTGAGTGTGTGTGTCAGGTATCTCCCACTATTGGCTCTAGTAGGTAGAGGCCCAGGGATGCTGCTAAACATCTTCCAATGCATAAGACAGCCCCACAGCAAAGAATTATTTTTCCACAATGTCAGGAGTTCCAAGAGACTTCACAAACCATTTTTGACATGTTTGATCAGTCATAGCATCTCTTAGTACACTGCACAAATTTTTTGTGTGTTTCAGTTGTGTTTTACTTTCCTTGAAATAATAAAACATAATACACCAAAAATGTTGCTTATTTTTTTCCATCTTCAACATTAGAATGGCTTCACAAAAATTCACCAGTTCTGAATAAAGTTCAAGACAGCTAAGCACTACTAGAGCCGTAATGTGAAAAATACTGAACAAACTTTTTGGCTAACCCAATAATTATGAGGTCAAAACATTTTTGTTTCTTTGTCATGGTTGTTGTTTATGTCGTATTGTCTTAGTTTGTGTCATAATATTTTTTTATTTTTATTTATAAAAGTTTGTTAATGCATGTTATTTTATGTTACGTTATTTTTTATTGAATTCCAGAAATTATACTTTGGTATCTAAAATGATATTTTCTGTAAAAAGGATTTATATCTCACAGACTTTGGGCATTGGTAGTTTAAAATTATCTTATTCTAGTCAGTGACAGAGGTGATTGGAATGTAAGCAAGTCTACTTCTAGTTCATACTTTTTCCCAGAGCATAGATCTTTAAGATCTCGACTTGAAGCATATGGAGTTTACCAGAGCAGGCCTGTACTCCAGTTTTTGTCTTTTTAACTCCAAGAGTTAGTCAGAAAATGTACAGCTTCTCAACCATCTTCCCAGGAATCAACAGATATACCACAGGAAAAGCTGTTATAAATGCTGGGTTCAACAACTCTTTTTCTCCAGGATTTTCCATCACTTCATTAATTTTTTAATGCCTTCAGATGTTTGTTTTATATTCTGTCTATCCCTTTGAGTTCTCAGAAGGACTAGTCTCAGTGACCAAGCATATCATTACTAAATAATATAAAAATAAGTACACATGAATGATTTGTAAAATTTAACCATTTAGATCACATTTTATAATTGTAGTATTATGTTAAAAATTAACAATAGAAATTCAGAAAACCTCATAATTGTAAAATAAATTCATTTCCATGTAAGATGGGTCTAATTTAAATAAGGATTCTCAAAGGAAAATAGAAAATACATACTTAGAACTGAACAATGACAAAAATATTACATATCAACATCTATAGAATACAGCTATGACAGTACTTACAAGGAAATTGAAAACTTTAAATATTTAAATAAAGAACACTGAAAATTAAGGAACTAATACTCTGTTCTAAACCTAAGGGATCAGGAAAAGAATAATGGAAAAAAGGTAATGAATGAAGCAGAAAACAAATATTCAATACAAAGGGGTACAAAAGTTTAAAATTGTATCTTGTACAGATTGCCAGATGAAGTCTGAAGGGATGTACAGTACAGCACAGGGATATAGGGTTATGATATCAAATGGGTACTAGACTTATGAGGGTGATTATTTTGTAAGTTATAATAATGTCTAATCACTAAGTTACACACCTGAAACATCGTATGTCATCTCCAACTGAAAAAAAAAATTGTATCTTTCAATAATAGCTAACAAATCTTGGACAAGTTTACCCAAGAAAGAAAACAGAATATTAGAAATGAAAATGGGAACATTATTAAAAATTCTGTAGAGATTGAGGAGATACCATTAACAATTTTGTTATAAGAAATAGAAAAGTAAAAGTGAAAGTTTCCAGAAAGTGTAACCTTTCAAAAGTCATGTAAGAAGAAACAGGAAATATAAATGATCTGATTGCTATGTAAGAGACTGAATTATTAGAAATTTCCCAAAAATGAAAACATGTTGCCCAGAGAGTTTTGCCAAACATCCATCAGAGAACAAATGTCAATCTTACATAAACCATTTTTGAGTATGTAAAAGAGTTTGTGTTCATTTATTAGGCTTCTGTAATCTTGACACTAAAACTTGATAAGAACAGTGAGAGTCCAATCATATTCATGAAGATAGAGGCGAAAATCCTAAATAACATAGTATCAAGCAGAACCCAAAAAATGTGTAAAAAATAAAAGAAAACATTATCCAGTTGAATTTAATCCAGGAATGTACTTTAGCATGTTAAAAGATTAAAAGAGAAAAATTATAAGCTTTAGAAAAAGTTAACATAGATATGGATAAAACCTTTTGCCAAAGTACAATTGTGCAGAACTTCCTTTGGTCAATCAAACCTACAATGAACATTTAAATGAAATTTCTGAAGCAGTCCCTTAGAATCAGGAATGAGAACCACATTGGAGATACCAACCCAGCTGGCATTGAAGGCAATAAAAACAAAGTATATGAAGACTAGAAATGAAGAAACAATTCACAGATTTTTAAGAGCTGTGCAAGGATTCTGTATATATCAATATAAAAAAGCAGACTGTGTTTCTCTAGCAAAAAAGAACTATTAGAAAGTGATTTTTTAATGATACCATTTACTATACCATTTGAAAATATGAATTACATATGAGTAAATTTAAAAATACAAAAGACATTTAAGGGGAAACAATCACAATGTTATTGAAAGGCATTAAAGAATATCTAATAAAAAGAAAAATATACCATGGTCAAGTATTAAGAGACTCTAGAGTTAAGGTAGCAGTTCTTTCCTACACAATGAAAGCAGTTGCAATAAAAATTCCAAATGAATTTTCTAGAAACTTAGCAAGCTGATTCTGCAAAGGTCAAAAAATTCAAGATATTCCAGCAGCAGCAGATTTAAGGTGAAGAGAACAGACTTGTCAAATAGCCTAAAGGTGAAAACAAATATCTTATTAGCTAGTCAAAGGATAAATAAAATGTATATCCATAGAATGGAATATTATTTAGCTGGCTGAATGAAGTACTGATAACTTGCTATAATGTGGATGAATCTTGAAAATATGCTAAGTGAAAGAAGCCACGATGGAATACTATGCGGCAGAAAGAACTTCTACCCTTTGTGACAGCATGGATGGAACTGGAGAGTATTATCCTAAATGAAATAAGCCAGGTGGTAAAAGATAAATACCATATGATCTCACCTATAAGTAGAACCTAATCAACAAAACAAGCAAGCAAAAGACAACCAGAGACACTGAAATTAACAAACTGACAGTAACCAGAAGGGAGGTGGGAGGGGATAATGGGGGCAAAAGGAGGAAGGGTTTTCAGGAACATCTAGAAAGGACACATGGACAAAATCAAAAGGAGTAGGATCAAGGGTGGGGAGTGGGGATGGCTGGGGTTGGGGGGAGTGGTGCGGGGGAAATGGAGACAACTGTCTTGAACAACAATAAAAAATATTTTTTAAAAAAATTCACAAAAAACTACACAATTCTATTCATGTGAAATGCTCACTAAAGGAAATTTATAGAAATAGTTTATTAGTGGTTGGTTAAGAATGGCGAGGTTTACAAAGATAAGGACATACAACAGTGATAGCTAAAGGATATGGGTTTCCTTTTTGAGGTAATGAGAATGTTCTAAAATTGTGGTGATGGTTACATGTAAGTGAAAAGACTATCCATCATACACTTTAAGTGAATTGTATAGTATGTGAATTATACTACAATAAATCTGTTAAAGTTACATAATAATTAGCAGAGTGTAGTATTAGGGATGGAAGAACTGATTTATATTGGAATACAAGCCTAGAAATAAATGTGCTCTTATGAGGAATCTTAATTTAAGACAGGTAAAATAACTTAGGGGTGGGTGGGCTGGATTGGGAGTAAAGGGGAGAAAATTGTACTTGAACGATCATTTAAATAAAATGGAAAAAAAAAAAAAGACAGGTGGCATAACAAGCCAGTAGGAAAAATAAGAGCATTTCAAATTGTGCTGGATATCCGTATGGAAGAAAATGAAATTGTGCCTCCTTAATACCATACAGAAAAATTGGTTTCAGGTGAATTAAATGTGAAACAAAAACCTATTAAACCTCTAGAAGGCAAGATAGAAAGACATCTTTATGATCTTATGGTAGGTAAATGCAAACAATATAAAATATATATTGAAATACATTAAAAGCCTTTGTTCCTTAAGCTCTTGGACAAGTAGTTGATTTCAGTTAGGCACAGGAACTGTACTTAGCTTGTAACATTTTGTTGTGCAACATAGCAAAGAAGCTGTTGGGATCATGTCAGATGGACTTGAGAGAACTGAAAAGCATCCCACCGGCCTAAGTTAGGACAATTTGAGTATCAATAAGGACTTACAGGTTCACTGGAATTTACCTGAGCACAGGTTGGAACATATAAAATGCAATGGATTGGAACAAATTTCATAATTCCTTTAAGTCTGTGAGTTCATAATGATAGTAAAGCTAACAACAAGTATCTAGTGGTCAACAAAAGAAGCCATGGAATCAATTCAGTATTTTGAAAACCAGTTAAATAAATAAGCATTGGTCCTGCATTTCCTATAAGAACTGTACTGAAGTTAAATAGTAAATGAGGAGACATTCTCTGTACACGTGTTTAATAAATGAAAGAATGATAGAAAATTGCCATTTTGAGATTCATAATGAATACATTAATTTATTAATTTTACATTAACACGACAAGGAAACTATGCCTCTTAATGTAAAAATATACCATCATCTATTTAAAAATCTTGCCAAAAAAATTGAACCTGACGAAATACAGAGAATGTGTTAAACAGCATGGTCACACAATCAGGAAAACTCAAATCTATGGAAAGAATCATGGGACAAATTAACTTCAACCAATAGGTTGGAGGAAAGGGAGAAAAAAAAGGGGAAAGTGCAGATTAAACGAAACTTAAAAGATATATGAAGCAATATATGAACTCGCAGTTTTCTATTGCTGTATAACAAGTTAATGTAACACTAAAAATATTTATCTCACAATGTCTGAGAGTTCGGAATCCAGAAGTGGCTTATCTAGGTATTCTGGCCCAGGGTCTTAGGAGTTTTGCAGTCAAGCCATTGGCTAGGTTGCTGTCCTCTGAAGGTGACAGAAGATAGGTGATAGAAGATCCAGTTCCAAGATGGCTCACTCAGGGCTTCTTGAGGGTGTCTACAACATGGCACTTGGCTCTCCCCAAAGCAAGAGAAAGAAGTCAAAATCACTCAAATTGATATACCATTACTTCTGTAGTCTCTTAGTTCCACAGATGATCCCTCATGCAGTGTGGCGAAGAACTACACAAAAGCACAAATACCAGGAGGGTGGCTACCACATTTTTGCTTTTAAAGATTCACATCCTTCCCATAGGCAAAACACTCACTCTCTCCCAAAATTCTCAAATAGCATTAGCTAAAAGTCTAGAAACTGAAAACAAAGACCAGGTATAGATGTGGCTTTTCAGATGTACTTCCCTAAGCACAGCTCTTTAAATAGAGTTACTCTTAATAAGAGGACCTGTAAACAAAAATATGCAGTATTTGCTTCCACACACCTAATATAAAATAGGTAGGATAACCATGTTTATTTAACAGGTGGGGGGTGGGAGTGAGGCACACAAGTTTACAGAAACTGATATCCACCTAAGCAACTTGAGTGGTAGTTATTTGAATAAAATTCAAAACCTGAGAGTAATTCTCCATGACTCTTAACTCTGCCTTATAGTCTCTTAGATCCCACTCACTGAATCGCCCTTCCTTTCCCATGTTTACAACTGTGTAGTTCTCTGCCTGTAGCAGCTTGGATGTCTAAGGCCTGTTTTTATTTGGTTCTCTGTCCCGATCCAGGCTGGCAAACAGCCTGCTAATATAATTCTTTTAAAAAGTCTCTTAATAATTATATTCTGCTAATATAATTGTCTTATAAATTTTGTGAGTCTCCTGTGAATTTTGAGTTAACGCCAATAAACAAAGCAACACTCATAAATCTCTTCCATAGAAACCCCTGCACCACACCCTTAAACTTCTCAGAAGCCCTGTAATTTAATTAAGAGGTCATGAGGCACACTCTCATGTCTAAAGGAAAAGACTCTTGAGTTACCACGTTAGATCTTTCTGAGATCTTAAAGGGCTTTACAACTACCCCCTCAACCTCACACCTTTCTGTTAGTGCTCTGGATTTGTTCTTTGTCCTGAGCCATTTCCTAATTTTATATCTGTCACCTGGAGAAGCTGGAAATCTTCAAATCTCACAAGTTCTGGCTCCTCTGGAACAGTCCTTTAACTTACCTCTCTCTTTATGCTTTACTATAAGCAACAAGAGGAAACCAGGTGACATCTTTAACATTCTGGTTGGAAGTCTCCTTAGCTAGATCACCCAGTTAGGCATATTTTCTATTGTACTGTGCACATAACTGCAGGTGACAAACTTGCTAAACTTTCTATCACTTTTCTCCAATCTCCAGTAAGACTATTCTATTCTAATCTGTTAAGACCTCATCTGCAGCCTTCTCAAGGTTATCATGCATCTACAATTTCTTTAAGGCTCTTCGAACTCCCTACCACTTTCCAAGTCCTTCCACCTTCTGCCCTCTGCCACTCTTACATTTAAAGTTTTTTATGTCACCATGCCACTTTCAAGTACCAAAACTCTGTTAATTTCCTATTGCTTCATAACAAACACAAAAGTGGGGGGGAATGTATTGTAAATCCATGGCCATGGATGGATCTAACAACGATAAGAAACAACCAATTCACAAAAGAATACAGCAGGATTCCACTTTTATAAAGCATCAAAAAAGTAAAAAACATGTCTTGTTTAAAGATGCAAACATAAGCAAATCTATAAATTCAAGCAAAAGTGATAATCACAAAATCAAGGGAGTGAATTTAGCTACTGAAGGTAGGGTTAAGGAAGTAGCATAAAGGAACATAAAAATAGTATAACTTTACATGTTTATTTAGCTGGGACAATCCTGGTTTGCCTATTTTCCTGGTATGGTAATACCACTCTTTCACACTCAAAGGTGTCCTGGTTTAGATAATAAATTATATGTTATCCTTTTTAAAGTAGCTTTTTCCCTTTAATCTGGATAGAGGCATATGGGCCTTCATTGTACAATTTGTCCTAATGTCCAGGTGTTTTACAAATACTCATTTAAAACTAGAAAATATTTAATAATATAATTTAAATTTTTAGTCAGCAACAACAGAGTAAATCTGTATGTAGGATAAATGTAAATAGGATTTGCATTAAATCTTCATCTAGGTAGACATGGAGATAGATAATATAGTACATGTCTGGCATTGTGTTAGCCCTTTACAGATATTACTTCATCTTCATAGCAAGATGTTTAGATGGGTATTATCTCCACTTTACACATGAATCTGAGGCATAAAAAAAGTATATGTAATTTAGCCAAAGCCATACAGTGACAGAGCAAAATCTGAACCCAAGCAATGTGACACCAGACTATGTGCTTTTAACCATAATTCCAGAGTCCATAATAGACATTCTTAATCTTTTTTGTGCCATGGATCCTTTTGGCAGTCTGATTAGGCCTAGAAAGCCCTTTTTTTTAGAATCATGTTTTAAATGTATAAAATATGCATAATATTATAAATGAAACCAATTACAGTAAAATACAGTAATGAAGATATTCTACAAAAGTGCTATATATGCTTCTTTATTTGTTATGCATCAAATAAAATATAGCTGAGGATCTAATAACATCTATAGCTTTTTAAGTAGTGAACACCAATTGTATCTTGAGATTCCTACAAGTATAGTAAGGTGGCAGGAGAATACCTGTGATTTTTACTGTGAAAAAGTCACCAGTACTTCTAATAACACTGATTTATTACCTATGTTCAAAATTGAAAGAAATTCTCAATATCACTTTGAGGTTAGCAAAAATTAAGGTGTAATATTTTTCACATTGAAATTCATAACCCTTTGTTTTATTACCTTAATTCATAGACTTTTTAAAAACATTTTCCATCGACTTTATTTTCAAATACACTTTCTTAAGAAAAGAAAACCCAGTATACTTTCTATGGGCATAACAAGTATCCGTATTAGGAAATCCAATTATACAAAAAATATCACATCTAGTCAGAGGTAGATATATTTATTTTTTGGTAACATACATTAAGTGGCACTAATTACACAGCCACTATAAGGTAAGTAACATGAAACCACAGGATTTAACTTTGCCACAGCTGCATGGACTTCGGCATTTCTAGCTGAGCACATTTTGAAAAAACGGGATGCCCGCTGCAGAGCTCTGCCAAAGAAATCTGTTCGGGAGTAAAGTTAAGAAGTGGTGACTCACCAGACTTCTTTGCAACTGACAGATGACTGGCAAACCATGTTAGTTATGAATTAGTTACAGCCTTATTCACAAACGTTACCATTTCTCTTTCCAGAAGAAAAAAGTTAAGAAATTCCTCGAATTAGTTCCCGATGTGTTAGGTGCGTGTGCAGAGGAGGGCTGTTAGAGCTGCGTCAGGAGGACCCGGGGGGGTCAGGTGGGTAGGACATCGGTAATAATCATGGTTGTCTTCTAAATACTGATAGCAAAATGACTTCTGAGTTGTAATCTTAGGTAAATTTCAGATAAATCAAGACCAGTAGTCATACACTAAGATATAACCTGCCCTTCTCAGCCGCATGAGTGTTGTGCTTGCATCTGGGTCTCACAGGACAAGGCACCCAGACTTTTGCCTCCCACGCCTGGCTTGTAGAGCAGCTCTCGTGGCCATTTCAAAAACCTCCCTCACTCCATCTTTGGTCTTCGCCGAACACTCCGCGTAGCCGACAGCGCCGATCCTTCTGGCCATAGCTCTGCCTTGCTCTGGCCTCACCTGCTCCTGCCGCGACCGGTCCAGCTTCCGCCTGTGCCGCAGATCCTTCTTGTTCCCGACCAGGACGATGGGCACGTCGGGACAGAAGTGCTTGACCTCCGGAGTCCATATTTCTGGGATGTTTTTAAAACTGTCGGGGCTAGCAATGGAGAAGCACATCAGCACTACATCGGTGTTGGGGTAGGCCAGGGCCCGCAAGCGATTGTAGTCTTCCTGCCCGGCGGTGTCCCACAGGGCCAGCTCTACCCGCTGCCCGTTCACCTCAATGCCCGTCACGAAGGCCTCAAACACCGTGGGCACGTACGCGTCTGGGAACCGATTCCTGCTGAAAACGATGAGCAAACACGTCTTGCCACAGGCCCCGTCGCCAACCACCACCAGCTTCTTCCGGATGGGCGCCATTGCTCACAACGAGCTGTGAGACCCACATCCGGGTGGCGGAGGCTCTCCAAGGGCCTTCCACCGCTCAGATGAAAGGCGCTCTGCCAGGGCTCCGACTGGGCCTCGCTGCACCGAGAACGCCTGTGTGGGGGATTGCAAACTCGATGGCAGGGCGGCTGTCCCAGGCCGCAGGGCCCAACGAAAGAACCGGTGGGAGGGCCGAGGGCCGCGGGTACCGAGCTCGGGCAGTCGAGCGGTGGAGCGAGGGCTGCGGGCGGGCGGGGGAGCAATGCCTGAACTTGCAGACTTGCTGACATGTTTTACTTCAGAGAGGGCATATTCTTGGACCCCCCCCCCCCCGCTTTCTGGTTTGGAATTATACTCAAAATGAGATACATAAGTAGCTTACAAATAAATATTTTTCTATGTGGTGTATTTAGGGAGTGAGAAACAAGGAGGTGTGAGGATGAAGAGGTGTGTGTACAGATAATGGGAAGCTTGGAATTGCTTTAGATGTTTAATTTGGTTCTCAACATTTACATTGCACACGAAATTATTCATAAAAGAATTCATTATTGATTCCCCTGCACGTTGCAGTATTTTATTTGTCAATACCTGTAGCAATGCAATAATCATAAAACAAAAATAGCTTGACACTTTTTAAAAGTTTCATTGGGCTAAAAGAAAAACATAGGACAAATTTTTTATTTGCCTTTCTCATGATTTGATGTCCCAGCAGAGCAACTGGAGAACCTAATTCTGACCAACAAGGAGGAATTGCTTGGCTAATTGGAAGTGACAGAAACCTTGGGAGAAAACAACTGCATACAAAGGATAATTATAAGAAAGTAAAATGGGCCCTAAAGGATAGCGTCAAGAAATCTGAAGCCCCCAAATGAGGTGAGACTTGCAAAAAATGCCACGACAGGACAAAGAGTGGGCTTTTTAAAATTCTGTACAGAGCCAGAGGATGATCAAGGAAAGGAAAAACCTACTTGCAGTTTCTGGCGTAAGGTTAGAGCTGACAGAGAAAGCAAAGCTCCCTAAATATTTTGCTTCATTCTCTACACAGGAAACTTAAGTGGGTTGACATAGTAGAAAGAACTATGTGTATTTGTGGGGTCAGGCAGACCTGGGTTTAATTCTCTCTTTCAACACTTAGTTATATTACCTGGATCTCCTTTTCTCATCTGTAAAATGGAAATAACTATCTTTCTCATAGGATTGTTCTGAGTGATGGAAACAATACATCCAAAATACTAAGCCAGGCTCATAGTAGTGACTCACTAAATAGCAATTTATTAATATTACTGAAAAGAGTAGTATAAATATTGACAAGAAGCAATACTCTTCCAAATAGGAAAAAAAACATTTTAAAAAACCTAACAGTTCCAATTTAGATTATATGAGTGGCTTATATTGAAGGCTTTGGAGGTAGGAGGTGGGGAGTATGAATAAGATCTGAGAAAAACTGTCATCTTTGAGGAATTATGGGAAACAATATGTGCTCAAACACCAAATGTGGGCAAATGTCTGCCTTCAGGGTGAAAAGTGGAATTCTAAAACCTGGCATTATTTGCTTTTTGACTCAGTGATATTTTCTCCCATTGGTGTAGTGTTCATTTGCCCATGGAAAGGGGAATGAAAAAAAAAATGCAACTAAAGCAAAGGAATAGTTTTGATTTTCCAAAGAAGTGCATAAAGTGAAGATAGAAGTCTTGGAAGCTAAGGTGGTAAAAAAAAAACAGGATTCTTGAATTTCAAAGCTTTGAGAGGTAAAGCTTGAAAGAAGAAGGAAAAAATTGCATCCTAAAGCAAAATGTAGTGGGTTGAATGGTGGTACCCAAAAAAATTATGTTCATGTCCTAATTCCTGGAACCTGTGAATGTTACCTTATTTGGAAAAATGGGTCTTTGCAGATATAAATAAGTTAAGGAACTTGTGATGAAATCAGCCACCCTAGATTGTCTTCTGGACCATAAATCTAATGATCAGTATCCTTATGTGACAGAAGAGGAGACATAGAGAAGGCAATGTGACTGTATAGGCTAAGATTGGAGTGATGTGGCAGTAAATGAAGGAATGCTGACAGCTACCAAAAGCTGGAAGAGGCAAATAATGGATTCTCCCCTACATCCTTCAGAGGAAGTACAGTCCTGATAACACCTTATTTCGGACTTCTGGCCTCCAAACTAATATAAAAGAATAAATTTCTGTTGTTTTAAGCCACCATTTTATGGTGTTTTGTTACAAAATCCCTTCGAATTACTGCACAGAACTCAAAGGGGATCAGCTGATATCTCTAGTAGACCGTTTTCTTGGGCTGGAAGGAATGAGGGGTTATGAAATGGGTGATGGAGGGTGCAGAAGGTCTGAAGGACTCTTGGAAGGAACATGTGAATGAGAGTGGAGTTAGCCATGTACAGATTACACAGTCTGGCCATTTACAGAAATTGTCAGCTTGAGAGAGACCTGACAGTGCATTGCCAGAACTAGGAAGTCACATGGCAGGCAGGTAATCAATATAGGAAGTTTTCCCTAAAAGAAATCCATGTCATCAGATGGAGTTTCTGTTTCATTAATGAATGCTTTCCACTCCCTACCCCCTTTATCTGTAGCAGAAGTAACAGCTGTTTCTCCATATTCTGATACTTTGTACTCAATCCTATCCAAACTTCTCATAGGGAAAAAAAAAAAGTATCCTTTCGATATTCTCTGGCAGTTCCAAACACTCAGAATAAAGAAAAGATCATGGACAATGGACAGGGTTTCAGTGATATAGAATGGAAGACATATCACTTGGAAAACCTTCATTCAATCTTTATTTTACTGGGACTTTATCCATTCTATTGAGAGCCCCACCTCTAATCCCCAACCAGGACTATGTTGATCCCAGGCAAGAATCTAAAGAGAATTATTAGAAGGGTGCTCTGGGACCATCTATGAGAGAAAGCAGTGCCCTAGACAGATATCTCAGTTGGTTAGGGCATCATCCCAATGTGCCAAGATTTTGGTTTGATCTCCAGTCAGGGCATATACAGGAATCAACTAATGAATTCATAAATAAGTGGAATAATAAGTCAATGTCTCTTTCTATCAAAATCAATAAATATAAATTATTCTTAAGAGAAAGCAGTCTGGGTTTACCAAACAGAATTAATTTGTTCTATTTAATTTTCTTCCTCACAAGATTACTAGACTAGTACACCAATAAAATGTAGTAGACAATATTTATTGTATCTGTGCCCAGAAGGCATTGACATTTATTACCATATACTTCCAAGTTAGTTAGGGAAGAAAGACTGACTAGGTGATACACTGACTCCTGGGTGGCAGTGAGCCTCTGCAGAGGTTTTTATTGGAGAGCCACAGTTCTTCACTAAGTCAACACTGTATTTCATTGACTTGAGAGAATATGATCGTATAGAATTCATATTTATCAAAACTCTACCTGATTCAAAGATGGAAGGGACAGGATGTTTTACAAACCTTGGGACAGCTTGATGTTGACCTGTTGAACAGCTTGATGCTAAAGTCTAGATAGCCACAAAGTTTAGAATCATAAAATCAGGGATTCTAAGAGTCTAACAAACTATGATTTTTAAGTTTCTTCACTCACTTAGGTGTCACAAATGAATGGAACACCTACTCTGTAAGTGTCCATGTGGGGCTTTAGCAAAATGATTAAGGTATGGTTCTTGGAATGCAGTAGTTTAAAATCTGGTGAGTGAAACAGACTTGTAAAGAAATAAAATATATTATAAATAAATAAATAAAGTGTTCATTGTAAGGACTTATATTTAGTAAAAATTAAAAATAAACTACATTTGGCTCTGGCCAGGGTGGCTCAGTTAGTTGGGCATTGTCTCACAAACCAAAAGGTCACCAATCAGGATGCATGCCTGGGTTGTAGGTTCAGTTCCCAGTCAGGGTTTGTACAGAAGGCAACTAATCAATATTTCTCTCTCACATCAGTGTTTTTCCCCTTCTCCTTCTTTCTACCTTTCTTTCTCTCTAAAACAAAAATAAAAATAAAGTTTATTAAAAAAATAATAAAAACAGCTTCATTAAATTATTTGGGATGGACTGGCATTAGCATATAAACACCTTTAAGAATGGAGAACAATATTTGCGAAGAATATGACAGTGGGATAATATTCTAAAATTCTTTTTTTTTTAATTTAAATGAATGTTCAAGTACAGTTTTCATCCCCTCACTCCCATTCAAGCCCTCCCAACCCCCCTCCCTACCTCCCTCCCATTACCACCCTCCCCCTAGCTTTTATCCATGTGTCCTTTAACTTTGATCCTATAAACCCCTCCCCCTCTGCCCCGAAATCCCTCTTCTCTCTCCTCTGGTCACTCTCCACCTGTCCTCTAATGCAGTGTCTTTGACTATACCCTGCTTCTTTCTTTGTTTTGTTGTTTAGGTTCCTGTTAAAGGTGAAATCATATGGTATTTATCTTTCACTGCCTGGCTTATTTCGCTTAGCATAATGCTTTCCAG